>JAHWFP010103817.1:85707-132018 GCA_023313725.1 Lithobius niger | reverse complement strand
CAAGAAAAAATTCACTGGGGGAACTGAGCCAAAAAATTCAATGACACACTTGTAACATTTTGGAACACAAACCAAATTGAACAGGCTTAGGTAACATTCACTAAACTGACTTATTTTTGTTAATTTTAAAACCACAATCTTCTTCAATCATCGCACAATTTCATACATAAGACACTCACAGAGTCTTGCTAATTTTCGACAGCAATGCTACTGGCATCATCAGGCACTTCAAAGGAAAAATTAGGATCCTGGTCACATTCTTGCTGTTTGCTAGAATTTGAATTTGGCAGAACACGTAGCCTCCTGTATTTACAAGGTAGTGGACCATTCATGCTGTCTTTAGAAAGTAGTGGGCCCTTCCTGCTGCTACTAGCTCTCCAACACCGCGCTAACTGCTCACTCAAGTCCCTCCCCACAAGGTGTCTCACATTTGGGTAAGAAGGGCCCTGAATATTCATAAGTTGGAATCCATTCTGCTCATGGTGTTGTATAGCAATGGATTCCAGGCACCTTAGATGGCTGTCGCGTGCAGAGTTTGAGCGGATGAGCGTCGTGGCTTTCTCCCAGTCAATCTCGTGCTCAGTGGCAGCACAGTGGAGCGCAATGCCATTATCCTGCACTCCTCTCCTGACATTGTCTTATGCTGTCCCAATCTTGTTCTCACGCCTTTCCTCGTCTCTCCGACATACACTGCACTGCATCCCTTGCACGGTACTCTGTACACACCTTCCTTAGTATCAGTCACATTTCCCATCAAAGCGTTAGCAAGACTCTGTGAGTGTCTTATGTATGAAATTGTGCGATGATTGAAGAAGATTGTGGTTTTAAAATTATTCAAATATTGTTGTTAATGTACAGTCAATGGTTTTTTTTTTTTTTTTGGGGGGGGGGGGGCCCAGGTAAAAAATTTCACTGAAAGTATTGTAACATCGTGGAATAAGTGTTGGTAAATGTTTTGGGATATTTTGCGGTATTTGCTTTGTTCAACCTTTTTAGTGATGTAAGCTACACTTATTGTACGATATAATATTTTATAATTTTTATTGTGTTTAAATTTATGTATTTTCTAATCTATGAAACTTACATTAAATTTTTTTCCATCTTTATTTAAAGCAATGAATTTCGAGCAACTTTTATTTTTACCATATTGTTCTATCTTGGGTAGTTTGGCTGTAAAAAAATATCTTAACTGATGATGCACGCTGGTTATTTTTTCTTCACACACAGCCAGTTGCAGGGCTTTTTTTCGGAGATGCACAGTCAGCGTGCAAAGAGTTAACTTGTTTCATCGTAAAATGCCTGAAAATTGAGTTAAACTATTTTTAACTGGTTCCAGCCGTAAGTTGTGCACCCAACCGAAAATTGTTTACCTTCAACGTTAAATAGTTAACCTGTAACTTGTTGTGATGTCTGCCATAAATAAATGTGCATGTTTGAAATCGACTTCTTTTATTCTGACTTCTGCATGAATAAATTAAGCACATTTTAAATCATAGCAGAGTTAAGGTTAGGTCTCATTAGCGAATGAGTGGTGGCAGTTCTACCAGGATCGTCATGAGGAAGGATAACACTGCCAGTTAGGGTAAATGTTACGACCCCCCCCCCCCGCGGGGAGTGTGGCTAGGTTCCGTGATAAACTAGTGGTGGCAGTTCTACCAGGATCGTCGAGAGGAAGGAGAATACTGCCAGTTAGGATAAATGTTACGGCCCCCCCTAGAGACTTTTAACTAGGCTCCGTAATATGGTGGATTGCCCAAGCAGGGGAGGCGGATGAGGAAGCTGATCGTGCCAAAACCTGTAGCTAATCCACGGTTCTTGCATGAAGCATCGGAATCAGGGTTAGGCTTGTATAGAAAACAATCAGGGATTATTCCTTCCACTGTTTTTAAGAGATCCGGAGAAGAGGGATTTCCGAGGGATTGGAATCGCCGTGAAAGGGAGGAGCAGGGTGTCCGAAGGACGGTGGGTTCCGTGAATAGTATGAATCTCCGTCATTATCCTCAAGAAGGAAATGACGATCCGCAGGATCCGGAATATGAGTGGGCAGACTAGGTGCCAGCGAAGCAGGACCGGAGCGCTGGGAAGGACCGGGATCGTCGGCGGACATGCGTAATCGTTTAGGCTTAGAGGCCAACCAGGCTGCCGTGTAGGCGGATGGATCAGGATCAGACTGCTGTTTTCGTTTGAAGCGGCAAAGGGATGAGTCCATAAGCGCATGTACCTGTGCTGTGGAAAGTGGTTCTCCGTTATGGTTGTAGCGGAGCATGCAGTACTGGAGACACGGGAGGAACATGACAAAAGGTCCAAAGGAGTGTGTAGAAAGGAGGAAGCCGCTGCTGCTTTGGCGGCTGCCTTGTGGGCCTTTACCTGAAGCTTAAGGCAGGCGTATCGTTCCTTGGTCCGAAAAAATTCCTCACTACCTCACTAAGAAAACGCAAATTTCGGCTAGCGGCTGGCTGACTGCACGGAATAGGGGACGTAGTGGCGGTATCGACAGGCGGAGGCAGAATCGAAGGCTCGGACAGGAAGGGGTTAGCCAAAGTTATTGCTGGGTCCAAAGATTCCTGTTCTGCAGTCAATTCGAGAACCTCCACATTCCCTGAAAGGGAGGGCTAAGGGGACCAGCGGTACGGAAAGTGCTGGGCGGACCAGTCCTTCCTTAGGTGTCCCTTTTGCTTGTGGCATAGCAGAGCGCAGACCGGAGCGAGTGACGCAGTGCATGTCAAACAGCAACCATCCAGGACAGTGGTAGAGAAGAAAAGATGAGCCGAACTGCTCCGTTCGAGTTTATATATGATGGAGGCTGCACAGTAGGATGCGCAGTAGGGTAGCAACACGGATGGGCATCTTCTAATTATTTTCTCTAAATCAAACATTATTAAGAGAAGGAGAATGCTTTAAAATAGGTAATGTATGTTTTCACGGCAACTAGAAACTAATTTTAAGGAGTGTTAAAATGTACGTTTCTTACTATCTGCCAAATACTAACATTCAGTATTTGCTGACTTTGTCATATTGGATGTGTACACAACTGACAAGACTGGAACTTTACAATTAGAGAGAGACTAAAAAAACTTAACCCACCTTTTTACCCTGATAGTCTTCTCATTCAATTTCATCAAAGTTCATTCATTTGCACAAAGTGTCATTCACTTTTCACTGTGTCAATTCTTTTGACCACTGTGATGTGCACCAGTTCGTCACATTGTAATCACTTCAAATCACTTTTAAATCATTGCTAATCAAAATTTACACCACTAACTACAACCGTCCGTTGTTTACGCAGGCTTTAGCGAACAATCTTTCTACCTGTCATCACATGTGCCTTCACAACATTACCCCCACTCGAAGCAACTGTATCACGAAGATAGCGTGAAATGAAGGAATTCTTATTCTTCCACGAGCATGCTGAGACAACTTCGAGAGGTGTTCCCGCTCCGTACGACCAAGAGGCAGACAGGGCCTTCAGTTCATGCGCCCATACCTCAGACGGCAAGTCCCAATGAATGAGGCCAAGGTCATAAGCTTTCTTTACGACACTAAAAATCCATTTACCAAACTTAAACGGAGTCATTGGGATTGGGTTAAAACCACTGTCAGCTCCGACATGGAGAAAAAGCGCTGTTGGAGGTATTTGTCTTTCCGCATCAGTCTTCTTGGACTTGGGGACCTTGGTTCTATCTAAGTAATGGCGTAGGGCCCTTATTGGACACTGCGTTCATTCCAACCCCACTGGATTAACCACCAGGCCGACAGCCCCGATAACGACGGGCTGAGTAGCAACGTCAGGCCTTAAGTTCTTTGCCCTGAACTGGGCAGGGAATGTCAACTTCGCAGAACTCCAGTCGCTAGAAAAGGCAACCAGTTCACTTTGTCTGGCCGCCAAAGCAAAAGCCACCAGAAATACGGTTTCATGCGACAAATGCATGAGTGACGCCAAGTGCAGGGGTTCAAAAGGAGCATTTGCAAGGCTGGTGAGGACCAAAGGCAAGTTCCATCTTGGAAAAACATGTTTCGTCTAGGGATGCTGGTTTTCGAAAGCCAGCATGAGCCTTGAAATCGTCTTGCTTTCCACCAGGCGCTTATTCCCCTTGCACGAAAGCACGAAATTAATGGACAACCTGTCTCCCTTTATCGCAGTCTAGGCAAGGCCTTTCGTGAAGAGTTCTTCGAAGAAGGACAACGAATCTGCCTCGGAAGGAGCCAATGGATCAAGAGAACGGGCTTTGCACCAAAAATGCCACTTCTTCCATTTTGTATCATTATAGAGTGGATGGCTGATGTAACGGTTCTTCCTTCTTAAACTCTACCAGATCCACGAACCAGGACGCTGCTGGCACCAGAATGAAGCTCCCACGAGAGATCCTGATTTTGTTGAGTGTAGCCTGGAAATGTGAATGTGAAAGCGGTGGAAATGTGAATGCAAACATCCCGTCCCACGACATTGCCAGGGCGTCTGTCGCCCAGGCCCTCTCGTCCAGGAAGGGGGATATGAAGCTCAACAACTGATGGTTGAAACGAGTTGCAAATAGGTCCACCATCTGCTTCCCCCACAGCTGGAACAAGCTCTGACAGATGGATGGATCCAGTTTCCATTACGTCTCGAGGATCTGGCCTTGCCACAACAAACAGCTCGTCCGCCAATACATTCAATATCCCTGCGATGTGCCTCGGCTGAAGATGAAAGCCGATCTCCTAGCAAAGTTGAAAAAGCTTCGACATTTCTATCATCATGGCTGCCAAATGGGTTCCTCCTCCCAGTTTTACGCATGTGACCACTGTCGTACTGTCCGACATTACAGTGACATGCTTCCCCTGAAGATGATGCGTCCATACTTGCACCGCAAGACGAATCGCTCTGAGCTCCACACTCTCCAGGACGTTTATGTTATGGTCCAAGTCATCCTTGCCCCAAGTTCCTGAAAGGCAAAGGCCTCTGTAGTGGGCTTTCCAACAGATAGCGGAAGCGTCAGTAGAGAGAAAGCCGTCTGAACTGGGACTCCCAGAAAAAGATTCCACCATTCGATCGTATCCCTTGAAAGATTCACGAGAGGGAAGACGTCGTCCCACGAAATCTGATGGTTCCACGCCTAATTGCGGAACCAGTGGAGGGGTTTTACTTTCCAACTGACCCTGTGGCACTAGTGTTGCACACGAATCGACGAAACCTATGTGGGATGCAAGGTCTTGCGGCATCACCTCATCTTAATAATAATAAAATACAATTTTCCACTCAATGCGTAGATGGAAGACGGAAGGGTGGTGAGCCACTTACACCACTCCATGAGGTTTACAGTGAACAAATTAATTCATTAATGGACGTTTCAGAAAGTCACCTAATGGTTCCGCACGTAACTTCTGACGAAAAGATGCCGCAGAAACAGCAATTACAGTTTCATCCCCCAAGAGCATTCTAAATCTTGACCAAGCGCACAGAAAAGAAATGTTTTCGACAATCCAGTTTTGCGCCAGGAATTGATAGTTTCCAGCAGTGACCGCGTGTCCGATTGATATTCAAGGAAAGATAAAAAAAATGGAAGATGGACGCCAGTTTGCTGGTGCAAAACTTGGTAGGTGAGGACGAGATCAAACTTAATCCTACGCAGCTCAAACAATTCCAGCCCAAGGATGCTTAAGCGATGCTGATACGGGACATCACGAAGGCTTGGAAGTCTCTTCGTGAAGCGCCATTGCACGGCCTCGATAAGATCAATGTCACCAACAAGATATGGCGACCACATCAGGGTATCATATTCCAGGAGTGGGTGGACAAAAACCGTGAAGGCCCAAGCCGTGATAGAATTATTACTAAGTTTAAAATATCTGTCCACAAGAGCCAACCTGCGGTAGGCAGACGTACAAATCCTTTGGCACTGCACAGAAAATTTAAGATCGTGTGAAAACCAAACTCCCAGGTTTTTTACTTCATCAAGCGAGGGGAGAGGAACCTCGTCCAACGAATAGTGGCAATTAACCCGCGTCACACCAACGTGGAAAGTGGCACTTTTGGACCGAAAGGGGAAGCTGCCAGCACTTAGACCATCCGTCAGCTATTTAAATTTGCGAAACCAGATCGTTTGACAGGGTTGAATTCCCGAAGAATAATTTCCATCTTGGACTCCACCTTAAGGACCCTTTCGTCGGAGGGGCGGACATGAAAACTGGCGAGATCGAAATAGGCCACCAGAAAAATGATCTGCTGAGCCGGGGTTAGCCAGGACTTTTTCACATTCACCCGAGACACAGAGCTTGGAAAAGGCGAAGACGGCTGTCTCTTTGGACAGCGAGAAGATCTTCTGAAAGATTTCGAACAAGGTAGGCATGAGCGCGGATGTTGTGTTGATGTAAAAAAAGCCAAAGCTGTGCGAAGAACTGCCGTGAAAACTTGCGGAGCTGTATAGCCAGACCGGAAGGGAGAACCCTGAAATGGCAGGTCTTGCCGCCTGAGTAGAACCAGAACTGGTGGTGAATCGAAGGATGCAGAGGTAAGTGAAGGTACGCATCCTCCAAATCGATAGAAATCGTGAATTCTCCTCTTTGAAGCGCATCCCGAATCGACTTAATTGTTTCCATCTTGAAGTGCTCTACCACGAGATGTTTGTTCAACTTTCTTAGATTGCAGATCAATCTGCGCCTCCCAATTACCAATTACCATTTTTTACAATTACCCGGACTGGACTCCAGTAACCTTTGGTGTTTGGCGGAGATGGCCGGATGGCTTCTTTTTCTAAGCGCTTTTCGACTTCTTCTAGACCGGCGCTTGGATTTTTCTCTTTGATACAAAGGGGTGGTTCCAACGCCGTGGCGGGAAAGGACTGAAACGGTGGGTGGTGGGTACCCATTCTCGACGACTGACAGAGTGAAGGCATCAGACGTTATCAACTTCCAATGACGAAGATGATGCCGTAACCTTCCCCCACCTGCCGGTGAAGAGGGGAAAGTTGAGGAAAGTTCTCGTCAATACCGAGACCTCCTCCCACATCCCCTGAAGGAACCTCTCCTACGTTGAAAATTAAGAAGGGGCAACCTCCGGAAAGGGCGACCGTGGACGTGGTGGCTCAGGTGTGGCTGGGTTCTTCACTGGCTTGTCGACTTTACCATCCTTCTGTTGGATCTCATAAGCAAAACTTCTGAAAGCTCCATAACTCGACTTCTTTTTCCTTCCTCTGTAAGGAAACGACGAAAGCGTAATCGACATGGGCTTGTCCTTTAACTCCGGAGCAAGTTCTTAAAGTTTACCACTAAAGAGCTCCGTAGACTTGTGAATCAGTAGTCGCAATTGTCCTAGAACTTCACTTGGAGTGTTAGTCGCCGAAAGAAGTGCCGCGTCCTGCCGTTGAAAAACAATAAATACCAGGGCGAGGCCTGGTTGATTTACGTTTTTGTTGCATGTACGATAAAATGCATTACTTATTTTATTTAGCATATCCTTCCTTTGGAGCTCAAATCCCGAGCAAGAAACAAGTTGGCTTCCCTGCCGTGCTTGTAGCTCGCGCGCATGCGTGACGCCTTCCTTACGAAAGCGTTTGAGGCGGACCTGGTTTCATCTTTCTTTCCTTATCCAGAACCTTGGTGGAAAGAGGGGAGGCAGGGCGGGCGAAGGTAGTGTATGTTTTCATATATGCAACAAAAAGACTAAAATACCAGGCCTTGCACCTGGTTAATTTTAGTTTTTGTTTGCCTATACGAAAATATACATTACCTTTTTTAACATAGCAGACTTCGTCACATAAGGTGGCGGGCTAGGTTCGGAGTACTCGCGTTACATACCGGCGCCCCCATGGAACGTGTCCAGGTGAAAACAACGAATGCGCCTTTGTCCCGGACCCCGGGATCCACAGTCCCAAGGGTTGAGCAACAGGAACAGCAGATGCCGGGAGGAGGAACAGACGGTCCTACACCTAGGAGGAAGGTAGAATTGCAAGCCAATGTAAGTTGTCAACCTACCTTGGTTCGGAAAGTAACGCAGGAACATCCATCTTGGGTGGGACAGTAGATCCGGCCAGAACCGAAGAGATGACGTGACAGAGGATCATGCGGAGCATAGAAGGACACAGCGGGCGACCAAAGGGCAGGGAGCAGGTGCCGTGTCACAAGGGCCGGAAGCAGCAGCAAGCTGAAGAGAAAACAGGTTGTCCAAACCAGGCGAGGCAGATTGCACTCGCCGAGTGCAGGGAACACTGTGAGGAACAGGAACTTCACACGCCGGAGAGGATCAGGAAGCGAACCACAATTCGGGTCGCGTGGAAAATGCACAGGTTGAAGATCACAGAAGTCTAGAAGAGGTAGCGGGCGAGGCACTTGGAACGGGAGGTCTCCTCACGGTCCGTAGCGCCGTGGATCAGTAGACAAACGATCAGTAAAGTAAGTGCAGTTCTGTGGTATAAGGCGGTGCCCGAACTCCCAGGGCAACCTCTTTGGCTTTCCTTCGACACGGTGAACATGGGACGGATCGGGTGGAAGAATCGGAGTGGTAGGAAAGTCCAGTAAAAACAGGAACGAAGGCTGATGCGTCATCGTACTGTCAAACCGAGTATGATGACAAGGCTGGGCAGTCTGGAGAAGCGGCGGCCGGGGTCCATGCGGATTTCAGCGGATACGGAGGCCGGCAGATCGGCGGTATGGGACGATGGTGCAAAAGGACGAGAAGGCGGTCTCTGAATAGCAAGGATAGGATGACGGTCCGGGAGGTGGAATTGCGTTAGGAGGCTGATGAGACGGGGTAGCTTCCAAAGGAACGCTTGGAACCGTAGATTGTGGCGGAAGCGTGAATGATAAGGAAGCCGTTGCAGACGGATCCCGGAACGGCGAGGCAAGCGGCGATGGGGCTGCTTCATAGAACCGACGCACAGTCGTAGGGGAAGGTGATGCTGACTGAGAGCGGGACACGTGTGGGGAGCAGTGTAAACAAGCTAGTCTTCACCAACAGATTTGAGAGGAGACCTCTGCTCAAAGGATCAAAAACCTGAGGGTTTATCGTTTTCGCAACGAACATTTTTTTTCATTAGCGCTCGCTAGCGCTCATTAGGCCTATCCAGACCTCCGTCTTCAAAACACCATATCTTCCTTGAAAAATGACCAAAACGTTTGAAATTTGCGGCCCTTAATAGACCTACACTTTCCCAAGACTTCTGCGCAAACCGAACTTTAAATTTCCACTCCAATAATTTTCTACATCATTTTGAAAAAGTCACCAAAATGACCGGCGCCGCACGCAAATCTTCGATCGCCATTTTCAACAACTTGTAAAAAACTTGTAATTACTTTATTTCTTTTGCAGGCATAAAGCCAACCAGCTTAGTGTTGTTTAGGAGAAATTTATCCTCCCATGTATGTATTAGAAAACCCAACACTTGATGTTTTTGTTTTAACGAAGGCCAAGTTATTTATGAAAACTTCGACTGTAATTTTTATTATTAGCGGCTGCAATAGTAGTTCACTATTTTCCATGCGTTATAGCATTCAGGGAATAAGCTGGTATATTTAACCTTTAATTTAATTTAATTGGGCAACAGTTTAGCAAAAACTAGGTCTCTGAACACTACTGAACTCGGCAACACTTTCCTTCAAATTTTACCGGACAATTTTTCCAAAAGTGTTTATCTTGTATTTTTTTTCCAGGGCTCCGACCATCGTAACGTTCCTTCTATTAAAAATCACGTTTGTATAAAGAATTGAGCAAAACACTTCGTCCCCCCCCCTTCCTTCAATAGTTGCAATGCATAACATTGTAGTTTCATAAAAAAATATATAGGCCTATTTTCACGTTATGAGTGCACTCCTCAATGCACTCCTCAAGCTAAGGGCCTCTAAAAACACCCAAAGTCGGCAATTCCCTTTGCCATCCAAGCTCCTTCAATCCCTGTCCAATCCAAGGCTACCCTGCCCGTCCGCGCTGCCATGCCAACTTCCGGTACTGACAGCCTGGTCGGCCAGTCAGACTCCTCTCCTCCTCGAGGCATCCCCCCCCCCCCCCCCCCTCCGTCGCTCTCCTACAGGTCCGCAGTTTTCCTCCTACCTGCAGGCAGGCAGCAGGTGTAAAACAGACCTGAGGGACTGCATCTGCAGCATTGGCTCAACTCCAAGTCAGACGTTACTATGGCGGTCGGAGCAGAGATGTCCCCAGTCCGAGTCTTGCCATGCTGGGCAAGGTAGTAGTTTAGGTAACTAGTTTTAGCTTTATTTAATTTTTGGAACTTTATTTCGAAATTTTAATTTAAAGATTTAAACTTAACGTTTGACTTGAGTTTCATGATTATGGGTAGTTAAAACCATCGGCAATTTCTGGTCTCCCCTCCCATAACTTAAGGGTTTAAGGTCCCCTTTCTAAAAACCGGCTTTTTTCTTGTTTGTCTCACAAAATGTGAACAAACCTTTTTAGATTCACCAAGGTCCTGTAGCATAATTACAGAAGCACAGACTTCGATGGTAGGGCCCTGATTATTGCTAGCTTGACTCAATGTGAAAGAGTAGATTTGATCTTGTGCAAGATGCCTTGAAACAAAATCTTAAACTTAGACTAAGACTGAAATTTGTGAGAGTGCAGTTTCTAACTTAGAGGTGTTTAGGTGACACCAACAGAACTTTTTCTATTCGAAATTGTAAGTGTGAATTTTCTTAAATGTAAATTCGTTGCCGATAATTTATTTTCTGTAAATTACTTGTGTGCTTTCACGTAAAGCTATTTGTAGACTAGTTGCCAATGTAAATTGTATTTCATTCCCCCTGTTTATTAAAACGAAAGAGTTTTAAACTCAGTTGCTTCTAGAGAGATTTAATTTGCTAGTGTTTTAACTAAAAACAATTCTTTTTATTTTAAAGCCTAAGGTTAGCAATTAAACCACCCACCTGGTGGCAGTGAACCAAATTTGATTAGTTAGTACTAAAACTTCAGATAGGACATAGACGCTCTATTCCTAACCGGGCAGTAGTGACTGCTATGCTAGTTTATACTCCGCAAAAGTAAAAACGGCCACTAGAAGTACAACTAAATATCCAGAAAACACACCAGATGTCGGTGCAGAACAGTAGGCACCTCAAGGACCTGTGAGCACCGCTACAGCAGATCCGTAAGCATGTCTGAGCCCCGTGGTCGTCTGGTACGTGATCGGCTACAATAAAACGCCCGCCGTGGGGGTGAATCGGGGAGATCCATGGAAGCTTACTTTTAAGGAGCATGTAGTTGGTGCGAAGGGTCCGATTCCAGGCGTGAAGCACGTTTAGTTCGTTTGAGAGAGTAACAGCCTCGGCTTGTAAGCGTAGAATATGATCCTGTGTCAACGCTAGGAGAGGAATAGATGACCGCAAAGCTGCGTTTTCTGAAAGCAGAGTACATAATTCGGTTAAGAATTCTTCAACCATTGACAAAAAGAATCGGATGTTTAAGTCCACATTCTCTAGGTCATGAACCAACAATTGGAGACCCCGTGTGAGGGCCATACAGCCTGGATCGTTGATGCAGGCGGACAGGGAGTTGGTTCCTAAGCGGCGTAGCCAGGTAGAGAACAGAGTGAGAATCAGTAGCTGGAGTTAAACCGGCTAGCGTAGGAGAACCAACAGCCACAGGAACCGCAGAAATAGCACAAAACGGTGGCGGACGGGAGGTGAACGGATTCCAGTAGAAAACCATGGTGGTGCCATTGGAAAGCGTACATTCTTTATTCTTGGCCCAGCTGATCGACGTAGTGGGAGCCTTGGAGGGCGGAATCCTAGAGGGCCGGAGAGGGCTAGGATGGAATCCGATCTTGAATTGGCAGGAGCAAGCGCAGAAGAAATAGTTTGGTGAGGCTTGGAGTGCGTAAGGACTGATACGGACAGCGTGGACGAAGCCGAGTTTGTAGTACTTGCTGCTTCTTTTTCCTTTTACCGAAGGAGCCTATCAGCACGGAGACGAGAGTCTTTTTGCCGTCGCCAGATTTCTTCCATTTTGTCGGTGAAATGTCCACGCAGAGTGCTCACAGCAAATCAACGCCATTGCATTGGCGGTGGTGCTGGCAACAAGGGTGCAGGTCAAAATGTTTCTTGGTTTTGGCGGCAAATCCTAGACATGCACAGGGCAGAAACAACTGGAACATTCGCGACCCTTTTTGGGGGCAAAGGATCTCCTGATGAAAAACAATCGGAGGACATGGTGGGACTAACTTCGCAGGAGCCGAGCCAGCAGACACAAAAAAACCGTTGGAGTCCAAATTTCGTGCCACTGAAGCAGAAACAGTGACCGCTGGTGGCGGTGTGGCAAAACGTAGACCGGAAGGTCCCGGTTCAAGGTCATGACGTCATGGTGGAAAGAGAGAAACGGTGATGCGACATAGGGCCCGACCGAAAGGAAGGAGGTGTAAAGTTGGTTTACCAAGATAACCCAGATTGGAGAGGATACCCGGACTCCAAAGATCAAAAACTCGGGGAAAACCCTCGTTTTCACAACGAACACTTTTTTTTTTTTCTTGAGCGCCCAAGTGCCAAAAAGATCTCGGTCTTTCACCATGCATATCTCCACTAATCACGGACCAAATCGACCCATTTCTTCATCCCTTAATAGCCCTTCACTTCAGCTTCATTCCTACGGAAACAGAACTTTAAAATTCATCTCCATTAATTTACAATCTCTGTTTGAAAAACGTCTCAAACTGGGCCGTAGCGCTCGCAACTTCCAGTCGCCATTATTGGAAAAATCCTGTACATTTGTAATTATTTCTTATTGATTCTTTCAGACAAAAAGCCTAATAACACTAGCTTAGTTGAGTCAATAGGAGGGGCTGTCAATCGGCACTTAACCTCACATACATGTTGGATACAGACTTTTAGTACGATATTTTTTATTCCTATATGACGATCGTAAATGCCATGAAAAATGTTCGACAACCTCAAACTTCATTATCTGCTGAATAATTATGAACTTAATTAAATGCGTTATAGCATTCTTACTGAGCAAGTATATTTAACCTTTTATTTGTTTTATTTGTCCCCAGAACCCTACCAAAAGCTCCATGGATTTAATTTACTATTTTACCGGACACAAATTTTTGTTGTAAATATTTTGCTTAATTCTCCATCAAAACTTCGACTTTGACGAACTACGTCGGCAATCTTTCCATGTTTTGGAACTGGATTTGGTTGAGCTGGGGGAGCACCATTAACACCGTTCGGAGCCGGGTTAGTATTAGCAGCGTTTAGCCTAGCTAATTCAGTCTGCTTGTCTAATTTTAAGAGTTCTTGGTCGTTAGAACGTTCTTTAACTATGGCCTCTTGTTCACGTAACTGAGCGGCCATTTGGGCTTCCTTTTCTTTGAATTGAGTCTCTTTTTCTTTAATCAAAGCATCTCGGACTTTAATCTGTGGTTCCTGATCTTTCAGGGCTAACTCATGGGCACGGAGCTTATCTGCATCGGCCATTTCTAAAGCTCTTAATTTAAACTCTTCTGCTTCTAAATAAAGCTCATTTTCTTTGGCTGCTATTTCTTTTTTTGCTAGAACAGTAGCTTCTCCCTTTTCAATAGCACTTGCTAATGCATCAGAGAATTACGTTAAATCTAACTTATTATCGTCATAAGCTACACGTAAGATTTTCTGGGATTCTGTTCTGGATTCACTTACGGTAAATCCGAGTTTCAAACAAGCCTTTTTTAGGTCTTTATTTGGAAGATCGTGAATGATCTCTTCTACTTCATCCATTTCAGAACGTTATGCGTCAAAAATAAAGCTTTCATAAATGAAATCAAATTAAATGCTGCCGCAAATTAATTTACGCTAAAGTGTGAGCAGAGCGAGTTATTAAAAACACTTCTCTCCCAAATCCAGTAATCTATGCAGTAGATACGCTTTTAAGACTCCTAAGATTTTTAAGACCCCTAGCACTCTGGTGTATGAATAAATAAACCATTTAAAAATGAATTTAAATATAACGCTCGGCTTGGCGGCCTACAGCATGTCTCACCCCCAAAAAGCACAATCACTGTGCGGGCAGTCAAGTCCTTCCAATCCTCCACCACTGGTTGAAGAGGTTTTGCACTGTTTACTGAAGCAGAACGTCTTCAGTAGAGGACTACTGCACTGGAACTTGGGTTGGGGCACTGAAGGTCCACTGGTTGCTGCACAGGAGCTCTGTTTCCAAGGATGGTCGGCGTTTCGTCACAGGAACTGATCTACTGGGAACATCTCACGGCTGGTGAATTTCCAAGTTGTGGAAGCTGCATTTCTTGCTTCCTGGCCCCAGAATCAAAGGTTGGTTGCTGGGGCGGTCTTTTTGCACTGATGTTGTCGGCAGTACTGACATCGGATGGGGTGACTATGTTGTCGGAGTCACGGACATCTTTTTCTTGCAACTCCTTGGGCCAAGTTGCGATCGACAGGTTGAAGAATTGTCAGAGGCGCCTCAAGCCTTAAAAACGTGGTGGGGCCATGTTCCGAAATATCCACCCCCCCCCCCCCCCCCGGATATTTTTAATGAAGTTTGGAAATATAATTTGACAACCACATAGGGTGCTTTTTTTTTTTAACAATTAAAAAAAAATTTAGGCATGACTGGTGCTGGGTCCGAGACAGTTTTTTTTCCGGGAAGCTGCTGTGTCATAGCTGATCTGGTGATTACGATGGTGGCTGTCTAAAGTAAAAACTATAATAAACTTTTCTTTATTTCTTTAAGTTTCATCACTATTAGTCACCCTCGTACATGCTTGTAGTCACCATTTTTAATCCGTAGCTGCTTACATCGCTGCACGCCTTTGGTACGTTCGAAAAGTTAAGTCAAGCAGTCTTTAACACAAACATCTAAATGGTTGGGTACAACGGGCCTGCGTCACGACATGCAAGCGCTTCACTTCGAAGCATGTCGCCGACTCACAGCCTAAATAATCAAAACTCGCAGCCTATACATAACCCAAACTACGTGAAGTCACTGAGATGTAAACTAACAGCAATTAGTTATGGCCAATCACTGGACAAAATAATAAAAATGAGCCAGACGAGAAACGAAAACTTACTATACAGCGATTTTTACTGGAAAAAGTGGTGGGGCCAAACAGACTAAACTGCAAAAGTGGTGGGGCCATGGCGCCTATGAGAATTGTTCAACTACAAAAATAGCATATTAGCGTGGCAGGGAGGGAAAAGCTTGTAGGAACAACACCTGTTCATCCCACTGCTGCTAACATTTTGTAACGGCAGATGCTACGACGGCTGAGGTCCTTGTAACATACCCGACATCACGGTTCACTTCGGGTGAAGTTAATAATTACTCTGACTTGTTTTGTTGGTTTAGAACAGCACAGTTTGGCTGACCCGACATGGGGAATGGAGCATCATTATTCTATTTAATTTATAGGCCTATACAGTAATTATATAACTAGGTATGCGCTGCCTCCATGGTGGAGTAACGTTAATTGCAAAACACGGAGTTCAAAAATAAAAATGGGCTACATAATATCTAACTCTAGCAATTAAATTATCAGGGAACAACTGTCATTTAAGAACTCTTGGTTGTATTAAATGGCGATAACAAATACATAAAATACAAGTTAAATTCAAACACTAGTTTTACAAGAAAGCTTTAAAATAAAGCACCCAGAATTTACAATTGAAATTCGTTTCCAGAACTTGGCTTCAAGTTGCATCATAAATTTTCACTCAGGAAAAGTTACCTTGGGTATTTTTCAACCCCCTAAAATATAAAGTGCATCTGCCAGTTACAAATCAGGCCTACAGTTTTGTTTTCAGTGGTACTCCCACAAGATCAAACTAACTCGTTTTAAATCTGAACTAGTTCTGCCTCGACAAACACTAGTAATTTAAGAAAGACTTTTGTTTAAGTTAAGCCATTTAAAATAAACAAGATCGCCATCGAAGGGAACCACCCTGACGTTACGGTTAACTGGGTCCAGAAATGCCGATGGGCTAAGTTAACCCATGATTACTCGAAGCTAGAAGTTAAGTTAAAATTGAATGGGGCCTAAAGAATAACTTCACGTTTAAACTAAATACGAACCACTACCAATTGCCCGGCATGGCAACATTCGGACCGTGACATCTCCACTCCCGATCAGCGTGAGTAGTGGAAAAATAAGATTAAGGGGCCTGTCTTCCTAGAAAAAGTGAAAACCTACAAAGTTTTTTAAAAATAAAATCGGAGAGGAACAGCCACACATGCCAGGCCGCCACATAGTGTGGTTATCAGGTAGTATACAGGTACGGGGGAGCTGACTACCACACGCGTTTATTTATTTTCTTTCTCCTCCGCTCTGTTTTCCCATGAGATTGTCGATGCTGACAAAGTGTTTATAGAGCTCCGACCATTCGGAAAACGAGAGTTGCAACAACGTAACCACAGCCGTTGTTTTAGGGTCGTATTCAAGGAAGTGGACTTGCGTGTAGTCGTTCGTAAATCTCACTCTGATCCTCTTCGACTCGTAACGTTTTTATCTTAAAATCCAACAAGAATTTAATTTTGTTTCTGCTGTCGAGTTTGGACAGTTCCAACATTATTGCCAGTAGATGTTTTTCGTGCATGGATAGATCCAATTGCTCGATTAACGCTTCTCCGGCTATTTCGATGAACGGCTCGATAACATGATTCGTAATGGTTTTCCATAGCCCCTCGTCCGTACTTTCCCAACCTTTCCATGCAAACGTATTTTCTTCTTCGTCTTTAGGCTGCGATTTCTCCCTCCACCAATCGAGTACCGACCTGTTAATCTTTTCACCCAGTCGGTATAGGTAGGTCCATTCCAATGAGTTGAGCCTCAACGCAGTGGTAAGCCCTGCCTGTTTGTTTAAAACGAGAGTCGGTCCGCTTTCAATCGTGGCATTGAGGTAGTTTACTCAGCATGAAATAACCGCTATTGCCTTCCATGATGAAAATGTATCGTAGAGTTTGTTCTTCAATAAACAAAAAAATATATATTTTATTCGAACGTTTACAAAATACTATTCAAACGTTATTTAATACATTATTACATATCAAGTTATTTAATACATTATTACATATCAAGTTATTTAATACATTATAACATATCAAGTTATTTAATACATTATTACATATCAAGTTATTTAATACATTATTACATAACAACTACAGTCACCACCATTCCTCAGTCATCATTCCTCAGAAGCAGTCATTCGCTTTTTCGCTCTTCTCGCTCTTTGAGCCAACATTCTTTTTTGCGTGAAGAGTCGTTTCTCCTCTCCGACCATTCTCGCCCGTCTTTCTTTTTTTTTTGGTTTGTTTTGTCTTTCTCTGGAGAGCAGTAAATGCTGCCTGCCTCTTCTAATCGGCTAGGCGCTTTTTCTCCTTCTTTGCCCTCTCCTACTCGTCCGGATTTTGCGACTTCATCCGCTTGCTGTCTTCCATCCTTAATCTTTTCGTCTGGGCTGCGCTAGTGTCTGCATTTTGAAGTTCGGTTATCCTTCGCTCCGTTTCCTCCCCATTCCGTCTAGTCTCTTCATCGTCAATTATGGATACTGACGATACTTCGTCATCGGATATCACTTTGTCATCGGATGTAAACTTATTTTCGAAATAAGAACCATTCTCGTCGTAAGAAACATATTTGTTGGCGTAATGTCAGATGGCCAAAGTTTTGACTTTACCTAGGATGAATCTTTTGTCGTCGTAAGCTGATAGTAGGGATTTATTCACCTCAGTCCTACCAAGCTGGTGGTATCTGTCACTCCCGATCCTCAACCAGCTCCCTCTCGGTTTAGGATCTACGTTGGCCAGCCTGTAATTTTCGGGGTTCAAAGTTATCGCTGGGTTCAGGAGTCATTTTGTAATCTTCGTGGTTCAAATGTTTTTTCACGAAACTCTTGGAAATTCCTTTCGCCCTTTTCGTTTCCGCTTTGGAGGTCTTAAACGAATATATTTTGCTGCACAATCTCAAAAAACTCTTTTATCGGTACTCCGGCCGTAGAATCTTTCATCTTGCCCAACTCTTGCTTGTTGGTGTCGCAGAACAGCCGGTGCTGTGGATCGTAGTTGCTAGTGTCGAATCTACTTGAATTTTTGAGCATGTCCTTGTACACTTCATCGGTTTCAATGGAATAGCACAGGGAGTCGGTGTCGGACAACAACAGTTTTGCTTGATCTCTGTATTGGGGCTTTACGTATCGGTAATGAAATTCGTACAGAAGGAGTTTAGATAACTCTAGTGTGGTGAATCCCGAATAAGTGGGAAGGTCGCACATCACGTTGGTTTGTTTTGAGTTGATCTGCACCAGGTTGTTGTGCATTACCCTAAACGAATCCGCGTTGAGTCTGGTGGAATACGTGAAGGCCCGCTTGCTGTTGTTGCAGAGCACAACGTTCAGTCTTTTCTGCTTCTGTTCCAACATTTTACCGTATATCGAGTTAACAAGATGTTTGAAAAACTCCTTTTCAGACTCCGTCTTCGATTCTTTACGTTTTGCTATATTGAAGTCTATGTATTGTTTCAACCAGGGCTTCTGATTGAAACTCGGCACCCTCCTGAAGTTTCATGCCATGCTGGAGATAGAACTTCAAGTTACGGTAGTGAACGACGTACCGTTTCTTTCCCAGTAGGTTCGCCATTAGCTTTTCGGCAGGTTTCACCGGTTCTCCTCGCAGCAACAATTTCGAATAGTCTGAAATTAATTCTTCTCTTATTTCGAATTTTTCAGGAGCAAGCGGGTAGTCGTTGCAGGTGTCGTTGTAGTCCAGATCTATTTCCAGAATGTATCCTACCAACGACTGTCTACTATCTTAGTCACGTCGAAAGCTCGAATCTCATCTTTAGTCAAATACCTACAGCCGTCGTAAGGCAGCATCTGGCTCATAGCCCAGCCGTACGCGTTATTTACGTCCCATTCGATGATGTACTTTTTAGGTTTTGTTGGTTCGTAGGTTTCCGGTATATACTGGTTGTTGGCTTCGGCGTACCTTTCACCAATAAAACTAACGCCACCCCGTACACCAGCAGTGATGAAGTTATGCTTGCTGGAGTGAGTAAATAGTTCGAGTTCCACCTTGTTCATCTTTAAAGCTGCTGCCCAACTGAACCCCGGGGTGGAGACGTGATAACACGGATCTATGCCGTAGTCTCGCAAACAAATATGGCAGAATTCTTCAAAGATATTTGCCAAAAGCAAGCAATCTGTCAGCTGATATACTCTGTGGTACGAGGCAAACACTTTGATTTTCAGCATACTCCAAATCTTTTTCGCGTGATCGTACTGTTCGTCAGTTAGGCCTTCTTCTTTGAGATTTAAATGAAAAGCTTCTTTAGGCAGTAATGACTCCTCTTCGAATACTTTCGTGTACGAAACATATTCGTAGGGGTAGTATCCCTTACGGGTTAACATTTCATACGCAGTGACGTGGTCTACGTCTGGATGGAACCAAAGTGCCTTCCCACCTTGTTTCAAAAAATTCCATATCGTTCTAAAGCCGTGATCGCGCGCGTGTATTTCTGCCAGAGTTTTCAGCGAAGAGGAGAGAAAGTTAAAGCTGTCAATAAACTTAAGCCGAATGTACCTATTCTGTCTTTTCGTTTCATTCCAGCCAGTTTCAACGGTGACGGTCATGCTCATGAATCTTTGCGGGTTTCTCGCTAGGACGTGTACTTTCTTAAACTTGTGCGCCGCTCTTACCAGTAAATGCATGTCGTATGCTTCCAAACCGTGGAATACCACCGGGATCGTGGTGCGCTCCCGGGCATTCAGATTGCAACTAGAGTGAGAAGCTCCTCTGAACTGCCCGGTAACATGGCAGTGATCCCGAACTTTGTCTTTCAGAAGAACGAACAGCTTCTCGCAATAGATGCAGTTTACGGCATTCTCAAATTCAACCTCTTGTACCGGAGTGAGAAATAGTGGCTGGACTGTTTTCAGTATTTCGTCGTAGAGATGAGCTTCCTGCACCAATGCTTGCAGGAATTTGTCGACAGCATCCTCTCCTAGGTGAGAACAGTTTTTACATGCCTGTCCCGGTCCCAGTATGACGCAGCCGAAGCTGCAAGGTTGATGATGGCCGATTTTCTTCGTGCTGTAGCTGTTCGAGGAAGGATTTGATGGGGCGGTCGGTTTGAGGAGGCACTCGAAATCAGCGTATATGATTATGGAGAAGGCATTTCTTCTATTGAAATGTTGGAATTTCAAAACGTTTTCTCCCGTTTTCTTGAACTGTAGAACTTGAGGTGATGGGTTGATTCTTGTGCACTCTAGTGCGTGTTTTTCTCTCCGCCATACCTTCGAAAATGAGGCAAAACAGATTCTACAGTAGTATTATACGTTGCTCCCCGATCCCTGATATCGAAGAAATTCGTCAAAATTTCGCTATGGCGCAGTAGTGATAATTGTTCGTGTGAGTATCGATTAACTCTTTGTTGCTATTACAAGAAGATCGATGGGTGTGCCTTTAATATTTCTGCTCTTACGAAGGGGAAACAACCCATTCTCTTCGTTGTAAGCGATCACATTGATGGATAAATTTACATTGGCTTTCTCGAAAGCATCAATGTGATTCAGCTGTATTGGGTAGACCAGCATAGAACAATCTACCGTTCTCTCATACTGTTCGTATTCTCTCGGGCCCTCGCTGCTTAAATGGTATTTGGCAGCCAGAACCGAATATAAAAAGCACTTGTGATCAGACGTATTTCGAACGTTGACTACGGAGTTATTCTTCTCTTTTAGCTTCGAGGGCAGAGGCATGTATGAGCCCGGCCTGAGCGGGTCAATTTTTGCCACTAGGATCATGAGTCCGTGTGTGCGGCTAATCACCCAACCACTACCTTTTTCGGTGAATTTGTCGATGGAACATTGGATTTTACGATAAGCCGCATCCACCAGCTGGGGAATATGTAATGAAGATGGGGGGGGGGGGGGGGGGGGTAATGTGACCGAAATCCAGCTGGTGCTGCTTGGTCGTTTCGAACGAAATCGACTCCCAAGCAAATTTGAGGTCCCGTATTGACGGACACAAAAGTTCAGCAGAGCTCCTATACTGCAGCGCATCAATATTAAAATGTACAATGGGTCTACAATGTGCACGGCTTTCCTGTACTCTCGGTGCTCGAGTGCTTGGCGGCAAAGGATAGGTTAGCTCAAATCCGAGTCGAAACAACTGTACTCTGGTGGGTAATTATTTCTGTGTCTCTCTCCCAGGTGATGTAGCAACGTATGTTGGGTAGGAAATGTTTTAGCACAGTAAGCACAGGTAAAGTTTGTTTTCTCCATCACTACAAATATTTTGAACTTAAAATGTCCTGGCATGTGTACAGTAATATTTTCTACGTCCTGGTCTCAGTTTAATAACATAAATAAAAAGAGGAAAAATCTGTTTTTTGTTGTTGTTATTATCCTAAAACAACTGGCTTTTCGTCAAGCCAACTGTTGAAGCGCTCGTCGTACCCTTTCCATCTGACGAGGTAACGAGTTTTCCCTCCCACTTTTTTAGTCTTCAAAATCACTTCGACTAAAAACAGATCCGGCACGTTAGTTTTCTGCAACTCTTGCTCGTAAAAAGTGCCTTCGATTTTACTACCCAGTTGGTCGACCAACCTGCAGCAAGTCGGTCGAGTTTTGCTTACTTCACTCACCTCGAACAGTTCGTTGGTAAAGTTTTGCAAATATCCCTTGTCGAATACAGATTTTGCCGTTGTCACTCTTACTAAATCCCCGACTTTTAAACTATTCTTCTTTTTGGAAGGGCTCTTTTTCAGCAATATGTTTCTGATCTATGGTTCATTGCGTTTAGTCACTTCGGATGATTTCATTTTAATGGTAGAATGAACTCTGTCGTTGTAATCTTTGACAATTTTATCTATAATGTCTATCCACTTGTGGTTACCTCGCGGAGTGAACCGTTTCCACATGATGCTTTTCAATGTGCGATTTAGGCGTTCTACTACGCTAGCCTTGAGTTCTTACTTGGTCGAATAGTGGTTTATTTTGTGGCGTTTCATTAGTGCTGCGAAATCTTTATTATAATATTCCTTGCCTTCATCGCTTTGTAGATTTTTACCGGGATTAGACATCGTGTTTAATATCTCGTTAAAAGCGCCAGTGGGGGGGCATCCGCGGCGTTCTTCGATTTTACAGGGACGGCCCAAGCGTATTTAGAGAATACACAGATGGCAGTCAGCAAGAATTTGTAATTTTCGTTTTGTTCAGCGTAAGGTATCATCTCCACCACGTCCGCTTGAACTAAATCACCTATCCCGTAGCTAATAACGCGCCTCCTCGGAAAGTGCCGCCTAGCTGGCTTGTGCAGCTCCTCCACTAAAGTTTCCATTTGATCTTTTTTTTAGTCCCATTCCCAACTTTACTTAGCTGAGGCTACGGCAGCGGCTGCCAACTTTTCTTTCAGACCAGTTTTGCTAGATTTTGCTATTTTTACTGCATCGGAGGCCAACTTTCTATCAGCTTCGTGCCTTCGTTCTAAGTGTGGTTTGGAAGAGTATTCGATGTCGTGCTGTTTGCAGACCTCATCCAGAGAATTGATAGCAGCATCGCCTCTGTTCAGTCTCTTGTTCAGCTTTGTTCCCGGACCGCAATAGTTGTATCCCGGAATGCGAAGTTCCACCGGCAACATGTCTATCGCACTGTTCAACAATCCAGAGCCTCTGCCCTTCTGAAACTGTGCTTTCCTCGTGCCGCACTTTTTACATTCGCCCTTCAGCAGTTGTCGATAATTCTTAGTCACAACGTGCCTAACATTTTTACTGGCTGCAACTCTTTAGCATTTGAGGCAGTACATCTCTGTTTATTTATAAAATGAGAATGCAATGGTATTTTAGATATTAGTTTTGTGGTGAATTTATCAAAATACCATTTTTTTCTTAAAGCAGCTGAAAGATGAAAGTGTTAAGTATGACATAGCCGATGTCAATAAACGACCATCGACTGGTAATTTACTGAATTTTCCAGAGGACGTAAGGTGCATCATCTGCGGCCCTGCCGGTTGTGGGAAGACCAATTTAGTTATAAATTTCATTTGCAATCCAGGTTGGTTGAATTGCAACTCCAAGTCCTTATTTCAAAACAAATATTTCCATATCAGGAGAGCTTTCGAAGAAATATGTCCGGGCGTAGCTACCTTTTGTTCTAACAATGAAGATATCCCACCACCATAGAACTGCCATGTGGCAAAACGGTAATTTTATTGGATGATTTCATGATTGAGAAACAAGACAGAATCGAACGCTACTTCGCCTATGGCAGGCACGCGGACGCCTCGATCTTTTATTTATGTCAGACTTACAGCAGGATACCCAAGAGAGTTATTCGAGACAATTCCAATATTATAATTCTCTTCAGGCAAGACGAAGCAAACCTCAAACACGTCTTCAATAACCACGTTAGTGGTGACATGATTTTCGACGAGTTTCGTCGCATGTGTGGTGAAGTTTGGAACTCTGTTCCATACGGATTCCTAATCATTGATAAAACTAAACCCTTGGATCGAAGGTATAGAAGAACGCTCGACTAACAATGACGTGTCTGCCGAAGGTTTTTGTTGACACTAACGTACGTCTGTGTGCCGAAGGTTTTTGTTGACATTAACGTTTGTTGACTTAAACATTATTTTATAAAGTACTAAACTGTCATGTCTACTAAAACTAAAAATAAGAGAAGCAAACCCCAGAAAGAGGTCGATCAGTAAGAGGCCCTAAAAACGCGTCTGAAACAAAAATTTCAAAATACAAAACTGGAAAAGCAGACAGAATCTGGACATTTGCATAAGATATTCAAACCAGTAGTTGATCCTACAGTAGACCAGACTAAAATGCAGATGCTACAGGGGAGCGAGGTTTCGGCTCAGCGTCAACGACAAATCAAAGAACTGTTGGCTCTAGAGGCTGGACAGAAAAAACAAGAAAAATATCACGGGAAATGGTTAGAGCATATTCAGAAAGCTCTGGAAGGTGGCTACGGGCCGCGTCGATACTGAAGACGAGAATATAGATAGTGACGACGGTGACATACAGTTTAACGCGAGTGCCAGACGACTCTCCAGTTCCATGGGCGCATTACCTGACGTGCCCTCCGACATGTCACTTGCCCTCACGCCAGGTGCTCGTAGGAGACAAATGGAAGAGTCCTCTTTACTCGGCGATTCCGCAGCCAGACTCGGTCCGCTAGCTGCCAAGTATCTCAGCATGTTTGCAACTCGAGAGAGTCTGACCAACCCCACTTTTGGCATTCGATACGACCCGGAGGAGGCTAAACGTTATATAATTGGACCCATGTAAGTAGAATTTCAAGACAACGACTTGATCGTGGGAGGAAAAATGTAAGAAGGGACGGACGATTTGTGGCAGTTAAAAACCCATTCGAAGCCTCCAGATGGAGATGCCAGCCTTCTTAACTACCACGATATTCTGAAGAGGAGTAACGCCATAATTATATTACAACAACGACGACAGTACGAGAAGACTGAAGTCCAGTGCCGGTTTCAAGTACACGACTTTTATAAAACCTGTTTGGGGCAGACCTGCCGAGGTTGTAGGGAAAGGATACCGGTTCTATAGAGATCCGAATGACTTGTGCGAAAGACTGACGCTCCTCGGAGCCTCTACAGAGACTGGCAATAATTCTCTGGACGAAGAATTTGTGCACATTTTCACAGAAATGCGAAGCAAAGCATTGCTGTCCAACGGCGAATATCGCAAAATGATCGGAAAATTTGGTAGATGTTAATGTATTAAACTAAGAATGTCCCTAGTTTTTTCGTCAGATAAAACCGACTTTGTCACTGCTTTTGCTTCTCCACTGATATTGGAAGGTGCCCACAAATTGGCTCTAGTCAATCTGGAAACTTACAACTCCATTCCTAACGTTACACAGGACATGACCAACTCTTTCACTTACAGCGCGGACAACGGCAACACCTGGATTAAAAGCATCGTCTCAGAAGGTTGTTATGAATTAGACGAAATTGTAAAAATCATTTACAGAACAGTAGTGGCGCCAGCCAATTCCAGATAGGGGGGCAATGATTCCCCGACAGGGGGCAGAGAAAACAAACATATTTTGTTTATATTTGTACTACTTTAGCAGGGGCCCGGCGAAACCAGCTAGGGGGTGTGGGGGAGTGCTGTAAGCTCCCCCGGCAGAGCCCCGGAAGCTGAAGCATTTTACTATATTTGAGGGCCTATTTTGGGCTTTCCGAGACACGTTTGCACCACATTGTTAAGCAAATGTCGGATGTTTTTCGTAAATATTCTTCAGCATGAGAGGTCGTAAAAACGTAATTGTGACCAAAATTCTGGGTTTTTTTTACACATTTTATTTACAAATTAAATTAACTGATGAATTAAATTTTTTAAATATTATTAAATTAACGTTATCTAACACTGAATAATTTAGGTTTGAAAAATATTTAACCATAGCAAGAACACACAGTTGGCCATCATTCGTGTTGTGCGTTGGGCTTTTAAAATCGGGCCTTCTCCTTTTAGAAATAACTGGTAAGACACTGACATCCCAAACGTGTCTCATAACTAAGATACCTGTCAAATCATGGCGTTCACGATCTAACGCAGCAAATCAATTTTCAGTTTAGCCACTTACTGTACACGATTTTCACTCAGTTCATTGGTATCACGAATTCAAATGACGAAAACTTAACTAGAATTCTTAACAACTTTTGTTTTGTACATATTTAGTTAACATTTCTGCATTAACTAAGACAGCTCTTAAATATGGAGGTGATGAGGACTACTCAAGCAAAACAAAAAACTCTATTTTGAGCTTTTCCTCCACAAATTTTTACGAATTCTATGTCGTCGTGTGGACTCAGTCTTCCGGCTGTTCCCCGACGACAATCTCGGTTACTCCCCGATAGGGGGGCAAGGCTTCCCCGATAGGGGGGGGCAAGGCTTCCCCGACAGGGGGGGCTCTTCCCCCCCCCTGCCCCTCCTGTGGCGCCACCACTGTTACAGAAAACTGCAAGATAACAAGCACTGGAACGACTCAGAAAACGTGCCTTACATTCTGATCGAAGGAAATTTAAACACTCTGAAGTGCGAACTGAACATTACCGACCGAAGACTGAAGGTCGACTTTTCAGAGTAAACTAGTTTATCAAAGATTTTCGGTTTCGAAGCCAAGATTTATAGTTTCGGTCGGCACGAGGGAACGAATGGCGTGAATATTTTAAACGTGAATAGGATACTGGTTCATTGCGACGGAACGACCCAACCGACACTCCACTCGTTTTTTCCAACGTCACCCCGGGATATAAAGTGGTTTCTTCGTCTCACAATCTGATATATCTGCCAGTTACTAAAAATGTGGTTTACTCTATTAGCATTTGGTTAACCGACCAGGCCAACAGGCCTATTAATTTGAGAGGTGAAACATTTACGATGAGACTACACTTACGAAAAAAATAAAAAAACCTAAAATGTTCAAATGTTGAATATTATTAAACCGACTGTTCCCAGTCTACCTTTAGCTAAAGAACCAACCGTCCACAGCCAATTGGATGGATCTCATAAGAGAGAAACATTGCCACGAGCGAAAGGGGGGAACAACGAGAATTTCAGAGCTAGAAGGCGACAATTTCTGAGTCCTGAAAACGTCAAATTCATAAACAGTCTCATCAGTGCCTAAAGATGGAGAGCAACGAGGAATATCTGAACCTTTCAGAACCATTCATACTGGATGAATCAGTCGTCAGTTACAATTATCACGAGTACGGGCCAATAGTGGCTACGAACGTGAATACTCCCAACAGCGAAATCAGAATTATGGTACAGAACCAAGATTTATTCACCCACCCGCACAAAAGCTACATTCACGTGAAATGTGTACTTGTCAAGAGTTTTGACAGTTCGGCATATGCCGTGACAGATAAAATTGGATACGGTACGTGGAGTTTCAGCTTAAAGTTCAACAGTGTTTACGACGACTTTTTACGTTCATTAACACAGCATGGGCAACTGTCCCAGCATGGGGGATGGAGCGCCGGTCCTAATTAA
The DNA here is from genome assembly GCA_023313725.1 of Lithobius niger. Classification (NCBI taxonomy): domain Eukaryota; kingdom Metazoa; phylum Arthropoda; class Chilopoda; order Lithobiomorpha; family Lithobiidae; genus Lithobius; species Lithobius niger. The sequence continues at coordinate 105,085 of JAHWFP010103817.1, read as the reverse complement.
AGGGACCTAACCTTAAAACTGTCGGTAATCGCTGCCACCAACGGTGGATTTAACTGTTTAACTAGCTAAAATTAAATGATGGGCTACATATTTATTTTACACTAAAAGACAATTAATCAATCTAGCAAACGGACTGAAGCTTAAAACTCCTGGTTTTATTTATGCAACAGAGAATAAAGAACACTTTACATCGCAGTTTGCTTCTAAAAGCTTTTGAATTACAATTAATTAAAAGCAACAAATTCGAATTTACAACAAGAAATTCACAATTCATACCAACAACACTTGTGTTTGGAATAAAGTTCAAATTTTCACATTAGAAAAAGTAATACTGAGTGCTCCCGGAGACACCCGCAAGACTTGACAGCCACAACTGATTAAAGTCTATCTGACAGTATGTTTCATACACGATCAACCGTCCACAGTTATGTTTCTAAGTTTTCCAAGTACAAAAGATCAACCTCCCTTAGTTCCCGCAGAAACTGTTCTAAGAAATAAAAAGCCCGGCAATTTTATACTTAGGCATCAGTATGTTTCCTTTGACTTCCACAAAGATCAAACCGTCATTTAGTTTAGATTAAAAATCCATTTAAAATAAACTGGAAAAGTTGGTTTTTAGTAAGAGAACCACTCTGACGTTATGGGGTGAGAAAACCTAAGATGCCGCTACAGGCGTCACGACCATAATTTTCTCTAAGCTAGAGAGTTTAAGTTTACATTTAAACTAAAATTTAGAATATGGGGGTCCTAAACTAAACTTTTAAAGGCTAAACTACAACATACGAACCACTTCCATTGTGCCCGGCATGGCATTCTCCGGACATGGCGTCTCCACTCCCGACTGGCGTGACCCTTCTAGCTTGAGAGATCTGTGAGGTGTGCTGTGGGTGCTTGGGGGTGGGGGTTTTTATGCTCGAAACCGGAAGTTCGCGCGGACAGGCAGGAGAGCTACGGGGGTCTGGTTGGCTGAGGGCCTTGAGAACAATGGAAAGTGGGAGGAGAAGTCGGTTGAACAAAGGGACTGGGTGCAGAGCCGTTTGAAGGAGTAGGGACATGTAAAGATAGGTCTGTTTGAGTTTTACTCAAGTGAACTTTTGGTAATAGGCCTTTGCTTTGAAATATTGACTATTGAATGAATATTTAAATGTTTGCAACGAGAATAGGCTCTGGTTAAAGCTTAATACTTTGGCTTGGGTAATGCATAAAGCATTAGTATTAAATTAAAAAAGCTTTAACTGAAAACTGCAGTGTTATACACTACAACTAGTTTTGGCTGGGGGGGGGGAATTGAGGATTCTAAGTTTTTGCACAGTTTGACTTTCGGATTGGTTTGGAACAGATCTTTTATAAACATCTTTTGGTTTTAATAGTAGAATAAGCTAGCAGTAGCATTCGATAGGTCTCAGTCGGGTTTACAGGAGAACTAAAACAAACATATATACACTAAAAATTCGTGTCCGGTAGAATGCCGATGTCGAATTACGTTGGATATACGGTAGCGTTTCTGGGGGTAAAAGAGTATTATAAAAGTATAAATGCGGTTAAATATACTAGCTCAGTTGAATGCTATAGCGCATTAAGTTAATTTGGAAGATCAACTTTAAAGTTGAAAGACAAAATCGATCGTTGTGGAAATTTTTCATAAGGATTGCGGCCGACTAACACAATAAAAAATATCACACTCAAAATTGTTGTCTGTACATATAAGTGAGGTTAAGTACCTTCGCAGAGGAAGCCCCTCCTAAAATGCAACTAAGCTAGTGTGTGTGGGATTTTTGCCCGAAAATAGGAAAGATAAAATCAAAATACATAAGTACAACTCTTCAAAACTGGCGACCATGATGAAGGAGCGCTGCGGTTGGTTTTGGACGATTTTCAAATGTAGATTTGAGGATCTTCTGGATGGAAATTTCGGATTTGGGCTTCCCCAAGAGGTAGATAATAGGGCTGCCTATTAAATGTCGAAGAGTTTGGCAGATTTGGTCTATTATTGCGAAAACGGCAAGATTTGCCTAATCGAGGCATTTGGGCGCTCAAGAAAAAAAAATTTCTCGTTTTGAAAAACGAGCCTTTTTCGGCGGTCCTCGTTTACAGTATTTGAAAGTGGACAGGAGTAAAGTCGAGGTTTCGGTGTGATGCTTGATGCTTTATTTTTTTTTCATAAAGAGGAAAAATCATGTATAAAAATGTAGCAGTCTCTTTGGACTCCCCATCAAAAGCTAAAAATTTTAAAACACGTCAAAGCTGGCAAAGTTCCTTCTTTCCGCCTTTCCAATGCTCAGCTAAAGAGAGGGAACGTGACGCTTCCACTCACTAAAACGCAACACGTAAAGTATTGAAGGCTCGCAAGGCAGGTCGAGGACTGAGCTTGAAACTTTCTCATAATAAAACTGGCGGCATAAATCCTCTCCTACCCGCCTGGCGGGGTTGAGCGCCATCGGTGGTTTAGCTGGAGCATCAGCTGGAATTTTCAGAGCCGTCAACTCGGCCAGGAATAACGCCAGGCAGCTGCAAGAATTGAAATGGCATAACGCCGCCATGGAGGCACTCGCCATGTATAGAAGTAAGGTAGCCGGACTTAAAAAACTTAAAAAAAAGACGTCACAAAAAAGAAAAACTACCAAAAATCGAAACCCTGGACGGGACGAGGTTTTTATCTCAAGCTGGTGTCCCATTAAACAGGGCTCTGACTACCGTAGACTTAAACAGATATGCCGAAAAATTAGGTGTTACCAATAACAGAGGGACGTTCAGCAAAGACCTCCTTCCTCAACGTCTGTGGCTGAATGGAGAGAGCAGCATAGTCAATTTACAGGACTCCTCAGCTTCAGGAAGCCACTGGGTGTGTTATTTCAGTCGAGGACCCAGCTGCTGTTTTTATTTCGATTCTTTTGGTTTAAAAGCTCCTCGCGAGATCAAAAGGTATCTCGGTGGTAACTTCCTATCCAACCACCGCCGTATCCAAGATTCTAGAGAGGTACTGTGTGACCAGTATTGCTTGTACGTAATTCAACGTTTGTTCCAGGGTGAAAACTTTTTTCAAATTATCCATAACTTGAAGGAAAAAGTATGAGCAATGTAGATAAATTTGGTAGCTCTGCAAAACGGATCAAAACGGCATCGCATAATGGAGATTTCTTGAGTGGACCAGACACTGATTTTAATGCCAGGCAGAAGAGAATTACCAATCTAGCACCTCCTATTTCTGACTCAGACGCTGCTACAGTCACATTCGTTAAAAACGCACTTGGTTTCTCCAAAACTGCAGAGGGCAATTTGAGTTTAGCTGGAAACAATAGTTGATTTGGGGGCTCCCACCAGTCAAAACGAAGCAGTCACTCTAGGCTACCTGAAATCTGAAATAGGTTCGAGTAAAGATTTTGATGGAAATTTAAGCTTGTCTGACAAGAAATTAGTAAATTTGGGTCAGCCATCCAGTGACAGCGATGCAGCGACCAAGAAATACGTAGACAGACAAGTAAATCGGATTAGGAGGGAATTATGAGTTCTCAGGCGCGTCTACTGTTTTCGTTCGAATTTAGAAACGAGAGATAATTTTAAATGGTTGTCAGAAAATGGCCAACAGAACATCACGGCTTCCGAACTCGGTCGGATAACTGAATCACTGAGTTTGAAAACGGCCTAAGTCACAATTTTCACCAAAATAAAGTGGAAGTGCAGAAATATGGCATTACTGGGCGTCCATTAATTGAGTTTGAAAACGGCTTAAAGTAATCACTCGTTGCAGTGTTATGGGGGGGGGGGGGGCGGTTTACTTACATTGGGTTTGAAAAGGGCACAAGTCCTGGACTTCTCAACGTTTCAACCATTCAGGGTTTGCCTTATCAGAAAGCTTACGATGGCCAAATTCCCATCAACGTTAAGAAAATGGCAGACATACAAGTTGTTTACAAACGTATTGAATCTGAGAAGCAGCCCTGGTATGACCCCATTTTACAGTGACGTACTACCACAGCAGACGAAGTAGGGATGGATTGAAGTAGGGTGGATTGAAGCTTAATGGCGCATCGATAGCTTGGTTATTAGCGTCAACCTCAGCCACAGTGCAGTGGTCCGGGTTGCCACTGCACTACACATTGCAGAGATAGTAAACAAACCCCTAATATCGATCTCATCATACATCTGTACCCAGACGAAGTAGATAATTAGACTAGATCCAAGTTTGTAAACAATACTGCTGTAAACAATACAATATTACAATATCGTTTGTAAACAATACCATTTCAACAAAAAATAGCACATGTAGCTGTTGGGTGGTCTACGTCACAATAAAACTTTTGTTAGCCATTGTACACTTAGTTATCTCCTAAACAAAGTAATATTCATGAGTCATTCATTGTTAACATTCTAGTCCACAAGTGAGCATTGATTTTGAAAAGGGCACAAGTCCACAACCTATTTCCTTGTATATTGTAAGTTTCAAAAGCCCCAGAATGATACCAATACTAGACAGAGTAGTTCATCATATGAAGAATATTGGCTATTTCAAAAAAATTCTAACTGTTTTTCTTTTATTATTAAAATGTTTTTTGTGTTTTTCTCGAAACCAACTTTTTGTGACTTCACGGCTTCCGAACTCGGTCGGATAACTAAAGTAATAGCCCTTGCCTCACGGATCAATATTCAATTCCAAGTGGGAGCTAATTCCGACCATTCATAAGACCATTCATAAAATTCCTGGCGAGACAGCCACCGTGGTTAGCTTTGACAGGACGTCAATAGAACTGCAAATTGGGAACACGATTTTGGTCTCCAATTCAGGAGTCATTCCGACTGGGCACCATTTGTTAGAGGTACACTGCGAATTTGAAGGATAAGAGCATAAAAAAAAAAAAATTAATACGTCTTATTATTAAAGAAACCAATATGAGTGATGGTAATGTATTCACCCTGGGGCCAAACTCCTCCGTTCAAGTCACTTCCTTTGGAGAAAATGCTGTCGTCAACTTCAAGTCGGGCCAGTCCCAAATTGATTTGAATGCCCACGAGTGGGAAGTTTTGTTAAAAAATCATGGCGATTTAAATCAAGAAATTTTGATACGTAGAGCCAACAAAGCTCATTTTGGCGGAGGGAACGATGAAAGTGCGGCCTTTGGTGCACAGATTCAGAATGTGATTCAGAATGTGATTCAGTTGTTCCTAAGTCCATCAACGAAAGCCGTTCTGCTGCATCCTTTCAACTCGCTGTTGTTGAATGCTCTCGATTCTATGTTTGATGCAGTCCGTCTTGGAGAAAATAAAAGACTGAGAATAAACTTTAACGGTGACGCTACTCGACTCGTGTTCTACACTTTCGATTGGAATACGGTCCCGATAACCCAGTTGGAACTAACTTTTTCCGAATGGAACTCGCTCCTTCAAAACATTCCAGAAATTGAAGGCGAATTCAAAAATCCCTTGGACGAAATTCAACAACAGTAAGGCTGTGGCGCTTTGCTTCAGTCCTCAGATTAATAAAACTAAATAAATCAATTTTTTTTTTGTTCATTGCTGAACACTTTACACGTGTATCCCAATCGGAAAAAAAATTGGGAATTTTTAATTTTTGACACAGCAGATCGATAGGGGAGGTCCAAATTCCGAATAATATTGATTTTGGTGGAATTCTGACCATATTTTGAAAAATTCAAAATGACCGCAGATATCTAGGAGAAAATGTGAAACTTAGCTAAAATTAATGACTTCTTCCTTTTTTTTTTTTGGCTGCAGTATGGGGGAACATTGACTGGCGAGAAAATTAAACAAGTAAAGACTTATGATTTGCAGCCAGGGAGCTGGAAATCACAATTTCAATGATAAAATCGGGTCATCTTAAAAATTCTTACGGATTCGTTTGTAAAATACCTGTTATGGTTGATATTTTGAAAGAATTTAGGAAATCGGTCCACATTTAGAAAACTTAAAAATTTCAGGCCGCTTGTGGCTGCCACCAAGTTAAAAAAAATGGATTTATAACGCTTACATTCACGATGTAGTATTTACTCAATGACACATTTTCTCCACAGATGGCAGCATCTGACTTTTTCGACCAATACTTTCATTTTTGTTTCTCATTAATTAATCTTTTCAAATATAGATGGCAGCACTGATTCTGCCTGCAGCATCCAAAGCAACGAGAAGCATTTTCAGTTTCGTTTTTTTTTAAAAATTTTGATTCATCAACAGATGGCGTTTGGTTCCAGTAGACACAGATGGCGCTTGTATTTATTTATTTCTTGGTGACAATTAGTTTTTTTTTTACCCATAGATGGTGCAACTATCTACTTTCAGTACCTGGTTGGCATTTATTTTAGTTTAGGTGTTGCTAATAACAGTCATTGACTGCTGTTTTTGAATTAAAGAGCTGTTAAGAATGGTAAAGACACAAACGGGCTGTTTGTGGCGTTTTAAATGGCTTTGTAAAGGCACTTGTAACGCCACGAACAGCACGTCTGTATCTGGTGCAGTTCAGAAGTTATTGACCGTAGCCCCCCCCCCCCCCAAAAAAAAAATAGGTGTAGGCCTAAAAATGTGTCATTCTGGATTCACTAAAATATATTGCTTTGGTGTAGCTAAAATGTGCTGTATATACAGCCACAAACGTGCTGTTTGTGGCATTTTAAATGGCTTTGCAAATGCAATATTTGTTCACAGAACTTTAAAAAAAACAAAAAACTTTAATTTTGCCTCTGCAAAGCCATTTATAACGCCACAAATAGCACGTTTGTGGGTTAATTTTTACTCATATTTACTTCAACAAAAAAATCTTTCTTACTGGGGGAAAAATAAACTTTAAGTGTTTTTGTGTTTACATAAAAGCTATTGCGTATTTATAAACTTACTAAATTTGTAGATAAGCTAGTATTTGTATACTATTCTTACAAAATGTTACAAGTGCCCATTGATGGTGCGTCCATATTTTCAAGGTCATTTCGACAAAAACCACTTCACGTCGACCAGAGACGTTTGGAATTTTTTTTGGGGGAAAACTGTCTTTCTATCTCTGGCAGGCGTATCGTTGGAAAGTGGAAACCACGCACGCCAATTCTCAAACCGAAGACATTTGAGAATGAATTAAATTGCGTTGTTTTTTAAAGTTTTAAACACAAAACCGAAACAATTCTGTGCTGTACGAGTACTAGGAAATTAACTCACCGAGCCCCAGCAATAATTAGCATTAACGCCGGTGCTAAATCCTTTCCTTGCCACAAAAACAAAACGATACACCAAACACACATGAAACAAATACCACGTAAGCAATCCGTGTATTTCGTTATAACAAAACAGTCTAGCCACTAATTTCATTATAAGTAGATACACGAACGGCCAACGAGGGATTCTGACAAACAATGCATTCAGAGAAGGCAATAAGAGCGATATTTGTCTAGGCTAGTAGGAAACATCACTCTTATTGCGTTTCGTTCTACAAAATCAGTCAGTGGTAATGGGAGAGGGGCAAACAGAAAGCTGTTGAAGTAACCGGTAAGCTGTCGTAGTAACCAGGGAGTAAAGTGACTCGAGAAGTATGAATGCGATTTGCTCGGTAATTCTAAAATCCGGCCGACAGGTTGTCATCACGAAGCAAGCAGTATAGTAAGTGCAATGAACCAATAATCGCAGATAAATGGTGCACATTTACTATTTACATGGTTATTTGCATTACATGGTCTAGTCAAGCCAATGAGAACGAGCAGCAGTAAATGGTTTGGTTACGCGAGCTAATGTTAATCGCACCATAGGTCAAGAGTATTTACTCACCAGTACTTATCGATTACAGGGTCAGCCTGAAAATAGCTTAATGTAACACAAGCTGATGTTGATAGCGGAAAAACAGGACGTCCTTTGACGTCAATCAGCTATATTGCAGGCACACATCACGCAGGAAACACGACAATGCAACGGACTATTCTAGGAAAAATCCAACTTTGTCTGTTAGCAAGTTTATTCCACGCTTCATTTAACTTTTTGCACCATAAATTCCTTTTCTCATTGTGTCACATGCAATCTCGGAAATAATAATGACGCATTGATGTCACGCTCCAATTGACTCGAGCCAGAAATTTAATTAAACAGTTTGTTGTTATTACGCTGTTGAAGGGCTGGTTATTTTTACAAATAGCTTTAGCTTTCCTGTTTTTCTCAATGTGCTGGAATGTAGTTTTCAATGCCTGAAATGTCATGCCTGACTCGTTGCAAAATATACGACAAAAAATACTTGCTGATTAAAACCTGTAAAAATTTAATTCATTGGTTCTCAAGAAGTTTAAAAACCAAAAAATCCGTCCCAGCTTTTAATTTTTTTTTTGTAAAGTGAGAAAAATTAGTAAATTTCTTTGTGCCTTATGTCACCTGAAGCAAACTGATGCTCTCATAGAGTAAAAACTTTGCCAGAATCGACAATCTCATGGGAAAACAGAGTGGAGGAGAAAGAAAATAAATAAACGCGTGTGGTAGTCAGCTGCCCCGTACCTGTATACTGCCTGATAACCACAATATGTGGCGGCCTGGCACGGGTGGCTATTCCTCTCTGATTTTATTTTTAAAAAACTTTGTAGGTTTTCACTTCTTCTAGGAAGACAGGCCCCTTAATCTTATTTTTCCACTACTGGCGTGACCACCTCTAGCTTGAGATCTGTGAGCTGTGCTAAGGAGTGACAGCAGCCTAGGGGTTTTATGCTAGTAGGTCAGATCCAGCAGGACCAAGGGCGGACGTAGAGGAGAGCTACGCACTCTTGATTGGCTGAGGGCCAGGAGAACAATGGAAAGTGGGAGGATCCGGCTGTTTGATTGAAAGATTGCATGGAGAAGTTTGAAGGATACAAGGCTTGGTAAAGAAGGGGCATTTCAAGTTTTACATGATTAATTAAGTGAAAGGCCGTTTAATTTTAACTGTCATGAATGTGTTTAATTGAAGGAATGCTCATATCTATTGGCATGATTAATAGCAGGAAAGCAACAATTTTGGCTTGGGAATGGTTGTCACTATCGGAGTTTTAACTGGAAATTTACAACAAAATTCGTATCCGGTAAAATTTAAGGTTTAAATAAAATCGTCGAGCTCTTGGTAGGGTTCAAGGGACAAGTTAAAATCAAAGGATTAAATAACTAGCTCAGTAAGAATGCTATAACCCATTTAGGTTAGAATTATTTGCAGAGGCAGATAATGAAGTTTGTAAAAGTTGGACATTATTCATAACATTTGCGGCTGACAAACAGGAATAAAAAATATCGTTCTAGGGGTGTAAATCCAACATGTATTTGAGGTTAAGTGCCAACTGACAGCCCCTCCTATTGACACAACTAAGCTAGTGTATATAGGCTTTATATAGGCTTTTTACCTGCAATAAAATCATAAAAATAAATACAAATGTACAGGAGTTTTGAATAACGGCGACCGGAAGTTGTGAGCGCTACGGCCCAGTTTGAGGAGTTTTTCTAATAGCTGTTAAAAAATATTGGTGTTGAATATAACAATCTGTTCCAGTTGAACTGAAGATAATGTGTTGGGCTATTTAGGGCTGCAAAGATGGGTCGTTTTAGTCCATTATTCGTGTAGATATGCTGTTTTGAAATGCAAGGTTTTTTGGCGCTGGAGTGCCAAATAAAAAAAAAACGTGTTCGTCTTGAAAACGAAGGTTTTTCCCCGTGGTTTTTGATTGTTGGTGTCCGGGTATCCTCTCTAATCCGGTTTTCGGGCTTATGCCCTTTACAGCTCCTACCCATTTCCCAATGTTTTCAGATGTAACTGAGCCTCGGGGGAAAAACCTTCGTTTTCAATGAACACTCTTTTTTTTTTTTGTTGGCCCTCCTTCGGGACCCCCCCCCCCCCCATCCCCACCTCCAAAAGACCTCGTTATTCTGGAAGGGATATCTCCAGAAATAATGGACAAAAACGACCACAGTTTTCACGGCTTAATACCCCTACACTCCAGGTTTCATACTGCGAAGACAGAACTCAAAAATTCCTTCTAATTATTTTACTACAATCATTTGAAAAAGTGCTCAAACTGGACATCGCCGCTAAAAACGGACATGTTTTTTTTTCCCAAAATGGACACCATTTTCACAACAGTTTTAAATTGGCCCAACCGATTTTCCTGAAACTTCTCTCCAATCGAAGCTCTTATCGTGCACTACAATATGGCCCAAACAGAATTTAAATCCGTTCATCCGAAGTTTTTATATTCACCAAAATGTATAGCGCCAAAACTTGACACTAGTGCTCGCAACTTCCAGTCGCCGTTATTTCCAAAACTCTGTTCATATGTATTTATTTTTTGTCATTCTTTACAGGCAAAAAGCCTAAAAACACTAGCTTAGTTGTGTTAATAGGAGGGGCTGTCAATCTGCACTTAAGCTCAAATACATGTTGGATACAGACACCTAGACGATATTTTTGATTTGTGTTTGTCGGCCGCAAATGTTATGAAAAATGTCCATCTACATCAAACTTTGCTTATCTGCTTCTGAAAATAATTCAAACTTAACTAATGCATTATAGCATTCTAACTAAGCTAGATTATTTAACCTATTATTTATATTATTTGCCCCGTGAACACTACCAATGCCTAGCGATTATTATTTAACTGCAATTTTACCGGAAACGAATTTTCGTTCTAAATATTTTGTTTAAATCGCCTTCCAAACTCCACTTCGACCACCATTCCCAATGCAAACCAACTAGCTTTCCTTCAATTAATAGTACCAAAAGACCTGAACATCCTTCTATTAATTATCAGTCAATCCAGTTTAAATCCAAGGCTTTTCACTTTATTAATCAAGTAAAACTTGAAATGCACCTTCTTTTTTCAAGCCTTGTATCCTTCAAAGCTGCTCCAAACAAACCGTTTGTCAAACCCGCCAGCTCCTCCCACTTTCCATTGTTCTCCTGGCCCTCAGCCAATCAGGAGGGCGCAGCTCTCCTCGACGTTCGCGCTTGGTCTGGCTGGATCCTCCACGCTAGCATAAAAACCCCAAGCAGCTCTCAATCCTTAGCACAGATCACAGATCTCAAACTAGAGGTGGTCACGCCGGTTGGAAGTGGAGATGTCACGGTCCGAATGTTGCCATGCCGGGCAATTGGTAGTGATGCGTATGTTACTAGTGTAAAGAAGGCCCGAGTTCTTCACCCGATTTGAGAGGATACCTCAACTCAAACTAACAACAACCTGAAGGAAACTTCGTTTACGGCAACGAACAATTTTTTTTTTCTCGGCACATCGGCCGTGAAAAACCCCAACTTCAACCACCTGTAACTTTCAAGAAAATAGTCCGATCTGAAAAGCTCTTAATAGCCACGAACTTTATCTGTATTCCCCGGAAACAGAACATAAAAATTCCTTCTAGAACTTTCACAGCATTCATTTGAAAAACGCACGAAACCGATGCCGTAATTACCGTAGCGCACGAGACGCCATTTTCGCCACTTGTAAAAATTGTATTTACCTTTTATTTTTCACTTGGGCATAAAGCCGAAAACATTAGCTTAGTGTTTATTAGGAGGGGCTTCCTCTACGAAGGTACTTAACCTCATATTTAATTGTACAGACAGTTTGTTTTGATATTTCTTAAGTAGATTTAAGGTGACGATCTAAGATGCACTTGAGAAATGTCCGACATCCAAAACCCAATTTTGGGGCTGCAAATAATGTTTAAACTATTTTAAATGCGTTTTAGCATCTGCTGGTAACTTTAAACTTTTATTTTATAATAATCTTTTAACGTAATCTTTTGCCATCACCACTACCGGAGCTTAGGCAACATCTTATCTTACGAATTTTCCCGAACACGTCTTTTCTATTTTTACTTAGTTGTTCCTAACAAAACCGACTTGGCTTTCGATTTCCCAAAGTAAAACCTGGCTTCCCAATGTTAATAACCGAATTTATTGAGATCTTTCCTTCAATAGTCGCGATGCATAACATCGTGGTTCAATAAGAAAATAATCAATAATAATTAAAGGCCTTTTTCACGTTCCAAACAATGAGTATACCTCAATTGGCCTCTCTCTATCACGCAGTTCCATAGTTGTTCCTTCAAACGGCACCAGGCAAAAAGCCTTTGCTCTGCCGACTATTCCATTGTTCTCCAAGCCCTCCACCAACCAAACCCCCGTAGCTCTCCTGCCCGTCCGCGCGAACTTCTGGTCACTAGCATAAAAAGCCCCCGCTCCCCTCACTCGTTAGCACACGCTCATCAGATCTCAAAGCCAGAGGTGACTACGCCAGTCGGTATAGGAGATGTCCCGTCCGAATGTTGCCATGCCGGGCAAAGGTAGTTGGTTCGTATTAGACTAGTGTTAGTTTAGAAAATTTAATTTTGGAAACCCCATTCAAAATTTTGGTTTTAAATTAACCTAACCTTAACTTTGAGGGAATTATGGAGGTGACGCCATAGTCGGCATTCTTGGCCCCCCACCGCCATAACGTCAGGGTTCACGGTCCCTTTCTAAAAACCAGCTTTCTTTCCGTGTTCATTATTATGAACTTCATCTAAACACTAAGTCTGCAAGCGATGACATATTTGCTGAAGCCGAGACTTCAATGGTGGACTTTCAAATATTAAGGATGTAACAGATTTGAAGATTTGATTCTAGGTCGGACTTAGAAAACATAGTCTTGGACTATTTTTGTGCAATTCCCGCAGTTTGCACTAAATAGATTTATTCCATGTAATTCCCGAGGTTTGCATGTAATAACGTGTTCCCGAGATCCCACAAACATTTTCTAATCGAAATTGTATTTTACTCTTCATATTGTAATGTGAAGTTTGAACCGAATTTATTGTAAATTCTTGTTGATCTTTCCTGTTGTAAAAATCGCCGTGCTTTAATTTCAAAGCTTTTCTTGTCTTGACACTAGTCGATTTTAAATGTAATTGTTTATATTTATCTGCATTTTAATAAACCAAAGAGTTTGTAAAACGCCTGTTTTTCTGCTAGTTAGACTAAATGTAGAAGTTATAATACTTAAGAAAACCACTTAATATTTAAACTTAGAGCTGCATTTAGAAACACCCACCTGGTGGCAGCGAATACACCCCTTTAAAGTTGTCTAGTTAGCCAACAGTTAGGACAAATGACTCTCTGTTACCCATGCTGGGCCAGTCGCATACATGTGCTGTTTTACGTAAAAGTAAAAACCGCCACCACAACTAGAAGTTAAAGGTCAAAACCATCTTGATGTCGGCGAGGCTACAAGCACCTCAGTAGTCGTAGCTTCGGCCGCTACACTAGTTTAGGTTAAAAGTTTATCTTTAGGACCCCCCCCCACCATTCTAAATTCATAGTTTAACTTAACTTCTAGTCTTGAGAAAATTATGGTTGGCTAAGCCATTGGCATTTATAGCCCCCTGCCTTCCTATTACGGAGCCTAGATAAAGTCCCTAGGGGGGCCGTAACATTTATCCTAACTGGTAGTATTCTCCTTCCTCTCGACAATCCTGGTATAAATGCCACCACTCATTCGCGAATGACCTAACCTTAACTCCGTTATGATTTAAAATGTGCTTAAATTATTCATGCAGAAGTCAGAATAAAAGAAGTCGATTTCCAACATATGCACATTTATTTATGGCATACATCACAACAAGTTACAGGTTAAAGGCACATAACTCCCTCCGGTATATTTTAACAGGTTTCCTCGATACATTACCGGAAATAGTTTTATATGAATTCATTTACCTTTTATTTGATCGTCTAAGGGTACGATCCCGGTGACAGATGTGGCGCGTGTACGCTAGTAAGCTTCTTTTTTACCGCTCGGTCCGAGGAGTATCTCACTCCCGCCAGAAAGCTTCTGGGTGCTTCTGGTGCTCCTTTTTGTGGCGACGTCACGCGATGTTTACACGCCTAGTCTGTGACGTGGTAATTCTTCGTGCACTTCAATTCACATGACTTGCCGCTCCTGAGCTAAAGCCAAGTGAGATAGTAGCTGCCTTACTCGAGGCACGCAGCTTCAATCCCAGTTAACCTTGTTCTGAGCTTATCAGGAGAAATGGCGAGTGATGAACGCATTTATTTATTCCACCAAGTACATTTGCTACCGAATCGGTAAAGGAAAGGACAAAACGAGAATTGGTTCGACAATTAGATTTATCCTATGTTTACCGCAAGAAACTAGGAAAGAAGGGGTGGGTCAGGGGTGTCAATATTCTGACGCAGTGATGGACAAAACCAAAGGCGGAGAAGAAATTAAATTGCGGATCGAGTTTCAGACGTAAATTGTCGTAGCAGACATAAGGCCTATGGAAAAAAAAACGTTTAGCTGCAGTACCAATTAAATTACAACTAGGGTCGGTCGGGAAAAGCTTTTTTTTTTTTTTTTGATGGTACACTTAAAACAGACCCAATTTTATGCCTTTTATTTAAGCTGTTTCTGTACAGTAACGCCGCGTATGATGCCCGCATATACTAAAACATGAAGTCACAAATTAGGCTGCAAGGGGAAAAATAACGGTCGGGAGGACAAAATGAGATCGGTCGCAGGGGCGTAAACTTACTGCCCGAAGAAGGGGGGGTATAAAATATCTCCCCCCCCCCAAAAAAAAAAGCTATACATAATTACCGGTCCCTAAGCATGCCACCTTGAAATCGCCAATAAATTAATATACGTAACATAGTCGGCAACGATAGGCCGTAAATTTCAACATCAATACAGAATAAAGACCCCAGAATCTTTTATTTGGTCAACTACGTTCAATTAAAACTAACGTGTGAGTATTTTACCGCAGTAACTGACAGGAGACATTGATGATCATAACGTGCAGTCATCTGCACCAGTGTTTGTTTACCTTTTAGCATTAGTACGACGCGTCACATGGCGCGGCTCCGAAATGAGTATGATCTAGCGTCGGATGTGACGTCATGGTTGTTTCACAGAACAATGCGCGCTGCGGTCGTGTGAACTATATTTTAGCACAGTTGACGTATGAGTAAAGCGGCCAGGATGGAGGGATTTATGTGCCTTTAACTATTTAACGTTGCAGGTAAACAACTTTCGGTTGTGTGCACAACTTACGGCTGGAACCAGTTAAAATAGTTTAACTAAATTTTCAGGCATTTTGCGATGAAACAAGTTAAGTTATGATTTTGAACAAAATAAAAAAAAAATATATTAATTCTTCTTCCCTTTACGATTTTGGGTCGGGAAGAAAATTAATAAATTATCAAGGTTTTTAGGAACCCGTGGACCTCACACTTACTTGTCCTCATTCGTTGCGTAAGCTAAGAAATGTTGGGCTTAAGAGCTAGGACTAATTCTTATTAATCTGCTTGGGGACTAAATCATATAACGATCCCTTCCCCCTAAGATCTTATTAGCTAAAGCATCATTAGACCACATTTTAGTTTAAGTACTTTACTATCTAAAGCTTACCAAGCCATGGTAGTACCGCGACTTCTTCAGCTTCAGCTTATCCGCTACTCGGCTAAGCGCGCGCCTGCTCTAGAAATTTCATAGCGTCCCGCCGAACTGCAGTGGTTTTGGGACCAAGATTACAAATGTCCGTTTCCTTAAATACCGAAATACAGTGCCTTCACGCGGACGGACAGGAAAGCTCAAGGCTTCTCATTTGTTGAACACCTAACTCAATTTCATAAACTGCATTTCAATTCGACAATTGCCTTGAGGTGTTTGCACCTAAGGCGATTATTGGCTGGCTACATGTTGCAATCCTAAAATTTCCAGCGATCGGCAACTTGACTTCCAGAAAAAGGCGTCGTTCAAACGTCCGCGCTTTCTTCAAGACTGAGAAAAGAGCATCCAAGCACGCGAGCATCCCATTGGCTGAGCTCGCGCCCTGTGATTGGCCAAAAACGACTCTCTCCGATCTGGTTCCGGTTTGACGACCGTAGGCCCCGCAATGCTAATTTCAAACTGAAATGCGCTGACATTAATTTATTTTTATTTAAAAAATAATATTGCTATGCAATACTACGAGTTAATAGCTATAGGACTAAAGCTCAATAAATGAAAATTCCAACTCTAAGTGAGTTGACAAGCAAATCTAAAATTCGCCACTGACACTAGCTTACGAGCGCGAGCACTCTTATCATTACGTTACGTGAACCGTGTCAAATAACGAAACACTAAACTATACGTTTAACCTAGATTAAAATACCAATTTATATTTTAAACTAACTAGAATTTTATTTAAGCCCAAACTAAAAGTTTTCGAGATTGGTTCCAACCGCATTTGTACTTACAGTTTTCTGGCTCCAAGCTGAAATACATTTCTATGGTCACAAATGCATTTGTAAAAACGGCCGATACAAGGTCGATCTTTTTTTTTTTCAAATGACAATACCGTAAATCGCGTATTAAACGCCCACGGGCTTATGCAGTTAATTTGGCTAAAATCGCGGGTGGGCGTTAAAAAGATCATCCGCAAATTTGTAAATAAAATAATGGCTCCGAGTCTCGTTCGTTATCGGAATCAACCAGACAAATATGCCTACCATGGTAAAACTGACTCTCTTTATCACGTTTTTAACATCTACACGAGTTTACATTAAACCTCCACAGTGTCTATTATATAAATCCTTTAACATTAAATTAAAAAAAAATTGTAAATATATTTCGTTAAGTTTCAAGTAAACCTAGCTAAAGAAACTACATCGTTCTCCAGTTTCATATAGGGCCTAGGTGTAACGGCGGGTGCTACGACGGGGTAGGTCGCCTGGTGTAACTGGATCTTACTATCTTTCACTCCGTGTTGCTTTCGAATACTTTTTCGGTTAAACAGCACAACTGCTACTGTCCCGATGTAGGGAATGGAGCATTGAAGTCCTAATCTAAGACCTGACTAGTGAATAAATAGTGGGTAACGCTGCCACCAAGGTTGGAATTAGGCTAGCTAAGTTAAACTTGAAGAGAATTGTCTTACCTATTAACTTCTAGCAAATAACGAGCGAATAAACCGACGAACGTTAAAAAAATTCCTGGTTTTATTTAAACAAACATGACGAAAATATCGCACTTTACATTTACATTTGGTAACTTTACACCTAGTTTAGGTTATAAAATACAAGGGGAATTTACATTAAATTCAGACTTGAACAACGCTATGTTCACAAAAACAATTTCAAATAGAAACAGTGAGTTTGATTAGGCACAAGGGGATTTCGCAAAAGAGCCCTCTAAATTACGAACAGCCTCGGCTGTGTAGTAATAGTAGACCTGTTTTACAGTTATGTTTCTACGTGCAACAACAAAGCATTAAACCTCCTAGAGTTGCTGTTGATAAGTCAACCCCTTAAATTACAGAAGCCGCAGCTACCTGTAAAGTTGATCCGAGCGTTTAATCAATGGACTACCAACGAAGATCAAACCGTCCGTGTTTGCATTAAACTGTGTTTAAAGAAACAAAAATAAAGCAGGTTTTTAGTAATGGACCGTGAACCCTTAAGTTACGGCCGCCAACGTCCGAAATGTCGTTTGGCTTGGCGCACCATAATTCACCTTCAAAGCTAAAAGGTTAAGTTTAAAATTAAACTATAAATTTTGACATATAAGTCCAAAAAATAAACTTTTAAAGTTAAACTAAGTTGAAATACGAACCACTACCTTTGCCCGGCATGGCAACAATCGGACCGCGGCATCTCCACTCACGACCGGCATAGCGACCTCTAGCTTTGAGTATCCTGAGCTGTGCTCTCCCGAGCTGCGCTCGGAGCTGTGCTAACGAGTGAGTCTGGGGCTGGGGTTATATATCCATTACCGGAAGTTGGCGCGGACGCCGAGGATAGCTGCGGAGGGCGGGGGGTGCGGGGAAGAAGTGGCGGACATCTGGAGGAGGAGAGACTGACCTAGATCGGCCGAGCTGTCACTACCGGAAGTCGGTAAGGCAGCGCGGACGGCTAGGGTAGCTGAGCGCTCTGGTTGGACGGGAATTGCGGAGGCTGAATTGACAAAGGGAATTGCCGACTTGGAAACGTTAGAGGCCTGGCTTTTGAGTGCAAGTGCAAGTGAGTGCAACAACGTGATTTTTAGGCCTATTAAATAAACTACTATGTTATGCATCGCAACTATTGAAGGAGGGGGGGGGGACGAAGTGTAATGCACAGAATAATTATTTGGCTTTGGGAATGAACTGCTATTTACAATGCAGGTTTTTTAACGAAGGAAAACTAGTTTGTTTTTGTTTTTAGAGGTTTGCTACGGTCGGAGTTTTGGATGGAGATGCTAAAAAAAAAAGACATAAAAATTCATACACTGGGTCCGTAAAAATATACAAACATAAACATTGGAGCTCCGGTTGGGTTCATGGCAAGAAGTTAAGTTTACCAAAATGCATTAAGTGCACAAATCAAAAGATTAAATGTTCCAGCTAGTTTTAAAGGGCTATATCGCAGTTTAGGTTAGTTTTAAACTGGTTTGAACGTCGGACATTTTTCATAAATAATCAAAGTCGTCACCTGTTACAAATAAAAAATATCGTGTGTTTTCAACATCATCAACATAACTAAGCTGGAAAAAGTGTTTCGGCTTTATGCCTAAAGGAATAATGTACAATATTTACATTTTTAATGTGAAATCGCCATAAAGACGATTGTTCTTCTGGTGTGGAAGAATACTGCCCTCAGGTTTTTTCTTCGGTGGTGTTAAGGTGTCCTCACCACGAGCGTCTGATACGAGACCGCGTTTACATAGGCCTAATTTGAAGCACTTTACCTTTGGAACAATCACCACAGCCAAGAGTTAGTTTTTTAATAGCTCCTTGTATCATTAGCAGTCGCAAGTGTTTGGGATGCAGTTTACACCAGTTTAATTAAATTCAAACAGGTTTAAATGCAATAAATTCGAATTGCAGTAGTCTCTCCAGCACACTCACAAAGCAAACGATTGCAATCAAGTGGTTATCTGGAAGGTGCACAATTGCCAGTAAAACTGCATGAGTCTTGTGATACAACAAAGTAAGGTTTAAACATTATTATTGCGTTATTATTAAGTAATAAAGTTTGTTACACAGGAATTTTATTAGGTTTCACGATTTTGCAAAATAAAAATTCTAATGTACACTTTTTAAAATTATAATCAATTACTTTTATCGGGAACCAGTCAGCTAGTGCACCTTGCCGATATCCAAGGTGGTATCCATGATAACTGCTGGTGAGCAGTTCAGCAGTAAATTAACAAATTAATTTTGAGAATATATAATTTCAATAATTTTATATTATGAATTTAATTTGTTCCCATTTAATAACACATAATGTTGATATTTATTTTAAAATTGAGCTGAGGGATACAATCATTGAGTTAATTATATAGGACGCCTGGAGTCCGCAGTGGCGCTGTTGCAGCTTTGAAATTTGAACGACCGTCCATTACCGTTGCAGAAACGCATGGACGGTACATTGGTTAGTATGGGACGGTAGTGC
>JAHWFP010103817.1:57133-80707 GCA_023313725.1 Lithobius niger | reverse complement strand
AAAAAAAAAAATTATGTAGCTTATGTGAGACAGAAATATGATGCTTTTAGTTAATTTTGTGACAGAAAAACCAAAGATTTAGGGGGTGGGCGTTAGCGTCATCGTTTCATGATTTTGACGTTACAGCATTTTAGTGGTGTAGGCTTTAGCTCCAACTGGGCGTTTAATACACGATTTACGGTATTTAACAATATTTACATTTTTCTCGAGTGAAAGGTTACATGTCAACAACAGAGGTTACATATTTTTATCCAAACGAATCCGACATTTACCTTAATAAACATTAACCAAATTCGAAGGGTTTTAGAGAAAATCACGTCTCATGGCTTATAAGAGCCGGATGCAACTTTTACGAAAAAAAGGTTCCACGTAACTTTTCTTGGCATGCATTTTAACAAGTGGGATCCAAGTTAAATTAGCACAAAATAAGTAAATGGTATTTTTATTTATTTTAATGAACCAGCAGCCACAACGGACTACTAAACTGAGTAGCCCACCCATATTTCTGCCGATATGACATACAAGGAAGATCGTAGTTCCTGGAGAAATAGTAGCTGAACAGAAGAACATTTAAAAACAGGCTAATCTGTTACAGCCCAGTAATGAACCTGAATTTAGGAAATAACTAAAGCCTTCCCACACCACGAGGGGGGTGTGTGTGTGTGGGGCTTTGCTTGAGTGATAAATTATGATCTTCCTTACATTCCATAACGTAAGGGTGGTGCTCTTCCAAACAACCAACTCTTCTTGTTTATTTAAAACTTTAATCTAAACAGCAGACGGTTTGATCTTTTTGAGAATTCGAAGAAACATAACTGTAAAGGACTAATTGCAACTTAGCGGATGCGGTTCTGTTAGAGGGTTTTCAGGATTGGACCTATAGATAACTTTTTCTAAACGAAAATTTTGATAATGTAGAGCTAATACTTATTTCTTGTTGTATTTGAATTTCGTACTTGTAAATTCGAAGGGGCTTTCACTTAAAGCCAGTCATGTAATCTAGTAAACATAAATGTAAAGTGTTAATTTCCATTTTGATGTTATAATAAACCAAGAGTTTTAAGTTCGTTCGCTAATGATTTAATTGCTTATCGTTGAAATATCATGTAGCCCATTTTATTTTAATCCCCCGTGCAGTTAATTGACTCCACCGATGGTGGCAGCACAAACCGGATAGTATTAATGTTTAGGCCTATAGTTAGGACAACAACGCATCATTCCCCATGCCGGGACTGTAGCCAAATACTGTGCTTATTAACGAAAAAGTCGTAGTAATTACCAGAAAGCTAATACTAACAGCCAATGTCAACCAAAGATGTCAGGGATGTTGCAAGCACCTCAGCCGTCGTAGCATCCGCCGTTACACCGGAAACTCACTCGAGCCCGGACTGCATTCAAACCACTCTTAATGCCACCTATTTCCTTACTTAGCGCTCCGGGTAATTTCCGAAACATGGCCCTCTGTAAGCCCTTCAGCGTATGTTCTCGCTCATTACCAAAAAACCCCCACACAGGCTTGCCAGTTCCACCGAACCCAAAACATCGTTAGGCCTAATGCGCCGCCATCTTTGTTGCGGTTACCTATTTCGTACTTACTGCTGCCATTTCCAAGGCGGTTGCCACTGCAAACTCCATAAAAACACCCAATAATCTACTCAGTACTCTGTTGGCTGCTTTGTATCCCCCAAAGGCAACTCGACTACCAAAATAAGTTCCTAATCGCCAATCCAGGCCGAAAAACCAACTCGCTCGTGCAGCGGCAAAAGAATTACTGAAGAGGAAGCGTGAGGTAGGAAGGGTTGGGGAGACCGGAAATACGTAAGTTTTTTATTAATTAAGTTTTCATTATATGCTAAATAGAGGGTTGACATGTGCTGCGGTCAAGCAATGCATCCCATTTGTAACACAGTGAGGAGGATTCTGCGAAGGAGAACACAAGGCACGCAAGACGGGCACAACTGTTGCAGTGGTGGTGAACTCTCAGCAGTTGAAATTGGAACTGAATACTTCCAGATACACCTCATCAATGCATCAGTACGTCCTTCGTCAGTAGCATGCACATACCCCCGAGCGGGCAGGTAAAACTTTTAGCTGTAAAAGGTACAGTAGGTTTTAATACAATTTTGTTGGGAAATTATTTTGGGGCTCTCATTTTTTAACCTTTTCTGCCCCTTTAATAGTTTTTATTGCCCCTTTTTTGTCTCGTTTTAGGGCTTATTTTTTTTTTAGATTTTTAGGCAACCTTTACCAATGTCGGTCGCCACTCGTCAAATGGCGAGACAAATTCAGCAGTTGGCGACTTGCTTTTTAGCCCCACTGGCTATAATGGTGACTGAAAAACAAACAACCCTCATACTGAAATTGTCATATCTTGGGAACCGTTCAAGCTGGAAACAAACGGTTTGCGACGTTGCAGGCAAAATTACAAGGGCTACCCACCCAGTCATGCAATATTGTTCCTAGTCTCCTTGCTTGATTGGAGAGTTTGATTAATGCAAACAATGTTTAAGCATTAAGGAGCAACACACCAGCTAAAGCTATATCTACATGGCTCATCAATGGCGAATGAATTTGTAATGGTTCTTAAGGTGCCTACTGCTTAGCACAGACATCTGGTGTGGTCTGGATAACTTTAGTAGTACTTCGGGTGGCCGTTTTTACTTTTGCGGTGAATACTAGCATAGCAGTCACTACTGCACGGTTAGGAATAGAGCATCTATGTCCTATCTAAAGGTTTGAGCACTAGCTAATCATGGTTCACTGCCACCAGGTGGGTGGTTTAATTGCTAACCTTAGGCTTTAAATAAAAGTGGTTTTTAGTTATCTAAAACATTAGCAAATTAAATCTCTCTAGAAGCAACTGAGTTTTAAAACGACTCTTGGTTTTAATAAAACAGGGGAAGATAATAAACACCTTACATTTGCAACTAGTCTTTACAAAAACTTACATTCAGTTACATTAACTGAATAGCTTTACATGAAAGCACACTTTGATACATAAAAAATATCGGCTGAGAATTTACATTAAAATTCAAATCACAATTCCGAATAAAAAAAAGGGTTTTGGAGTTACGTAAACTCCTCTAACTTAGAAAGTGCACCTTACAAATTCAGTCTAATTTAAGATTATGTTTCTATGGCGTCTTGCACAAGATCAAATCTACTCTTCACATTGAATCAAGCCAGCAATATCGGGGTCCTACCATTGAAGTACTCTGCTTCGATAATAAAGCTACAAGATCTTGGTGATCTAAAAACTCCAAAATACCAGTATTACCTGGTTGATTTTGGTTTCTATTGCCTGTTGAAAATATACATTATCTTTTTTATAGCATTCTCCTTCTCAAATGCTGTTCAATCTAGAGAAATTAAATCGAAGATGTCCTTTCGGTTCGCTACCTACTGCGCAGCCTCCTTCATATAAAAGCCGAAGCGGAGCGGTATGCTCACCTTTTAGGACCTCTATTGTGCCCAAATGGCAACAAGAGTGGAGGAGGGCGGGACCAAGGTAATGTATACTTTCTACAGGCAATAGAAACCAAAATCAACCACGTAATACTAGTATTTTGGAGCTTCTAGTTGCCTTGAAAATATCAATTACCTTTTTTTTTTATAGCAATCCCATAGACTTTGTCAAGGCGGCGGGCGGCATTTGACTCAAGTGCCCTTAGGTAGCGACCGGTTCCCTTCACAGAAAAGTGAGTGTGTAAAAGGGGTCAAAGTATATGTCGGGCAGCTACGAATGGCCCGATAAGGTAAAGTTCCTCAGCTTGATGGGACATATCCCGGAGATAGTGGGACGTGAAGATTGTGGGATGTCCCCAGGAGGCAGCTTCTATTATGTTGTGTTGCTGTAATGAGCCCAGGACATGGAGATTGCACGAAGTTCATGGGCCGTTATTCTGATGCCTTCAGAGACACAGTTGATGTCGAGTGCTTCATAGGCTTGTACGATAACACTTTTAAGCCAGGTGGCAATCATGCGTGTTGAAGTCGTACTGACTTTGTTACTAAAAGGGAGAAACAACTGAGAGCGTCTCCGGCGAATAGGTATGGTGGCCTTTAGATAGAAACGAATAGCCCGGACTCGGCAGAGAGCCCATTCCTCTTCGTCACTTAAGATGGTTGACAGGGAAGAAATGATGAAGGGATGAGTTCGTTCGTCGGGTTTGTGCACGGAACGATGTGCTTGGAGTCAGTTTTACACCAGTGTTGTCAGGCAGAAAGAAGCAGTCTTTTTCTGTGGCAGAAAGGGCCTGTAATTCGCTGCATCGGAGGCAGGCGGTGTGGAGTTGAAGAGCGCGCGCGTGAACCAATTCATGGCATGGTAGGTAGCAAAGCAAATCTTCCTAAAAACTTGATTGATAAGGAATGCACGTTGGCGGGTATCCTCATCCTCAGGAGGAAGATCCGTGTAAAGTCTTTCACATAGTGCGTTGGTGGCGGTGCTGAGGACGTCTGCTTGAGACGTAGCACGAAGTCCAAAGCGGAGGATACGGTCGTTGTCACATAGGACGAAAACAGTAAACGCAGCTCGTCGAGGAAGATAGAGGGCGGACCCGAAACCCAGTTTGGTATCAGCGGTGAGGAATTCCGACTGAGGATAAATGTCACTCATGGACTTAAAATGTGCGCGGGGACGAGGGCTAGCCTGACACTGACTTTCATGATGTTTAGCACTAGATTTTCCGTACCTTCCGTAATGCTACGAAAAGTGCCTCTGGGGTCACCAGCGAGACAAAGTTTCTTGGATTGGCCGTTCCTTCTGCGATGGGACGGAAGAAGTAACTTTCACGGCCTGGTGGAGGTGGATCTGTATCCAATTTGAGAGGTGTTCCGTTACCGAGGAGGACGCAACCGGTCCTAAGTAATGTGGTGAGAAGTGTTGTTG
The DNA here is from genome assembly GCA_023313725.1 of Lithobius niger. NCBI lineage: Eukaryota > Metazoa > Arthropoda > Chilopoda > Lithobiomorpha > Lithobiidae > Lithobius > Lithobius niger. Next base: position 75,816 of record JAHWFP010103817.1, on the reverse strand, counting down.
ACTTCCCACCAACGGAGGCTAGAGTGGGAGTTGGTCATGCAGGCCAAAGCCAAAACCAGCTGCAAGGCCATGGTTCTTGGAGACTGGGTCGGAGGTGGAGGAAGGCTTGTATAGGAAGCAGTCCGGGATGATCCCTTCAACAGTCTTTTAACAGTGTAGGAACTGGGATCTCCGAGGGATCAGGATCCCCTTGGAACGGAGGGTCAGGTTGATCTGAAAGGGACGGGTCAGGTGAGTAATAAGAATCAAAGTCATCCGCAGGAGGAACGGCGGAGTTGGTAAAGGAGCTTGCGGAACGGAACGTGGAGGCGTATTATCCGAAATGGTAGAGGGACCAGCGTCCTCAATAGACGGACGGTGACGCTTAGGGATGGAAGCAAGCCAAGACAAAGTATAGGCTGAGACTGGTGTCTTCCGTTTAAAAGTTTGGAGGGAAGAGTCCAAAAGAGTATGCACTTGGGATGAGGTGAGTGGATCGTTGGTCCGCTGAGTGGCAGAATGTCCAGTTACCGAAGGTTGGAAGAAATGTGAAGGTAAGTCCAGAGGAGTGAGTTGTGGTCCATGGAGGAGGCTAGTTTGGCAGCAACTTTCCGGGCTTTGAGTTGGAGGTTAAAGCAAGCATACCATTCCTTTGTTCGAGATAGCCCCTCGGAAAGGGAACGCAGGTCCCGTACCAGCGGAGGCTGGCTACAGAGAATTGGGGACGTAGCTGCAGTGTCGCAGGGCACTGGCAGGGATGGCTCGGAGAGAAAGGGATTCTGAGGTGGAAGCGCTTGTTCCAACGAATCCTGTTCCGTTGTCAGTTCAAGAATTTCAACATTGTCCGCAATCGGCAAAGCCTGTGGGGACGCGGAACAAGGAGTACGGAACGATGAACCATCCTTTGGCGTTCCTTTAGCTCGTGGCATGGGAACGGTGTTACCAAGGAATGCGTAACATAGTTGATTTTGATGCGTTCTGGTGATGGCATGACTGTTGAGTGTTTGAGGTCGAAGAATACCCCGAGGAACACGAAAGATTGAGCAGACAGGAGAAAAGATTTCAAAAGGTTTATTCCCAGACCCAGGTGATGAAAAAGGGACACGACGTTGAGCAGACAGTCGTCTAGGAAGGCATGGATGCGGATACCTTGTTGGTGGAGGTAGGCGAGAATGGGGTGTAAGACCATGATGAAGATGCGTGGGGCGGCATTCAGTCCGAAGGGGAGGCAGAGGAACTCGGAACACCATTCCATCTAGCAGAAAACGGAATAGGTGGCGGACAGATGCATGAAGCGGAATGTGAAGGTATATGTCCGCAAGATCTAGTGACACTATCCAATCGTTGGGTTGTAATGAGTCTCGGAAGGAAGAGACTGTTTTCATTTGAAAATGTGGATTGAGGATGAATTGATTCAGTGGTTTAAGTTGAAAATGAGGCGCATTCCGCCCGATTTCTTGCGGCATAGAAAGATGCAGCTGTAAAAGCCTGGGGTGAACGGGGGTACCACAACACGAATTGCTTGTTTTTGAAAGAGGGACGTTATTTCCGTTCGGAGCAGAACGGGGGCTGGAGCTCCTAGTTCCCAGGGTGGGTCTTGCACAGGTGGTTTTCTGTAAAAACTTTGGCCTGAAGCCATGTAAATAATTGAAAGAATCATTGGATCAGAGGTTACCTTCTGCCAAGCTTTGACATGGAACTGAAGACGTCCCCCTACTTCTTGTGGGGGAGGTGGAATGTCAGTAATTATCGCGTCCCCTGTTGTGGGAATGAGAGGAGGAATATTGTCGTCTGTCTGGAGTGGACGGACGGCCCATGGAACGATCACGTCCTCATCCCTGGGAACGGGATGGAAAGGACGATGCGGAACGTGGCACTGGAGGCGGAGCAGGGTCTGGCGGTTTTGTGACCTTCCAATCATCCTTAGGTTGATCAGGCTTGGAGGACGGGACGGAACGTTGTCGGCGATTCTGGCGATTCTTGTTGTAACGAGGCTTGCGGGAGATGTAGTCAGGCGAAATGAAGACAGTGGTGGAACTGTGGAACCAGACATGGGTGATACCGAACAGGTGAGCGCTGTACGTGGTATAGGTAATAGATCTGTACAAGGCCAGAGGGGGAAAAAGAAGGTCTTGAAAGGTCAGGATGCTGGACCGAGGTCGAGGCGGACCAAGTGCGAGGAACGGAACGTTGTCTGTGACAAGAGAGCATTAGTAAATGCTGGTGTTTTTAAAAGAAGAAGAAAATACATTACTTTAACGTGGTGGGAAACGCCCTTTCCTATATCTGCCTTACAGACAGAGGTCTAATAAGGGGAAGGAAGGGCAGTGAGGAACGTGATGCTGTCGTTCCGAATGGGAGCAAGTGCCCCCCCCCCCCCCCCCACCTCCGAGCAGGGGATCGAGGTGTAACGGGAGGAGTGTGAAACGTGTCCCGTGAGGAACGCATGCAAATGCCCAGGAATAGGGCATTGGGAACTGTAGACTGATTCGTGCAGGCGGAACGCAGGGTTGGAATGGCTGCAGGCCGAGGAGTACCGATGTAGAGGAACGCTGTGAAGCGGATTGGCACGTGTTGAACCGGAATGGCGTGTCCTAGAGAGCTTATCTCCCTTTCCTGGAGGTATGATTGCGGGCGAACCGGCAGAGGACCAGGTGTAGTAGGATGCGGAGGTGTTCGGGAACTGGGACGGGCCATGGAGAATAATAGGATCGAGATCTTCGTCCGCAGGAGGGACGGGCGGAATTGGCAGCGGAACCTGTGGAATGGGACGCGGAGGCGGATCATCAGGTACGGTTGTGGAGGATCGGCGTCGCCTAGGAGACGAAGCTTAGTCACGATGATGTGCAGTCTGAAACTGGAACTTGAGCGTAAAGTTCCGAAGGGAAGAGTAACGGAATGGTCATTCACCGAAGGTTGGGAGGAATATGAAGATAAAACAAGAGGAGTAAGTTGAGGGCCTACAGAGGAGGCCAACTAGGCAGCAACTTTCCGGGCCTTGAATTGAAGTTTGAGGCAGGCGTATCATTCCTTAATGCGTGAAAGCTCCTTGGACAGGGAACGTAGTTCCGTACCAGAGGAGGCTGACTACAAAGAAACGGGAACGTGGCTGCGGTATCGCAAGGCATGGGGAACGACGGCTCGGAAAGAAAGGGATTCGGAGGGGAATCGGTTGCTCCAGAGAATCCTGTTCCGTTGTAAGGTCGGGAATCTCCGTCGTCCTGGGATGCGGAACGAGGAGTGCGGACTAAGGAACCATCCCAAGGCGTGTGGCATCGGGACGATGGTACCATGGGACGCGGAACGTGAATGGAGGAACGCTCGTTCCGTGGGATGCGGAACATGGATGGAGGAACGCTCGTTCCAAGGGATGAGGAACGTGGATGGAGGAACGTGAATGAAGGAACGCAGAGGGATCGAAGTAAACAGCTCGGCGGCTAGAGAAGTAAAGGTGAGCATACCGCTCCGCTTCGGCTTTTATATGAAGGAGGCTGCGCAGTAGGTAGCGGACCGGAAGGACATCGTTGATTTAATTTCTCTAGATTGAACAGCATTTAAGAAGGAGAATGCTGTAAAAAAGGTAATGATATTTTCAAGGCAACTAGAAATGTTTGTTTACATGCTGTAAGCAAAACAGAAAGAAAGCCGGTTTTTAGAAAGGAGACCTTAAACTCTTAAGTTATGGGAGTTAGGGGAGACCAGAAATGCCGATGGTTTTAACTACCCATAAAAACGACTCACAGTCAGAAGTTAAGTTTAAATCTTTAAAGTTTAAATTTTAGAATAATATTCCGAAAAATAAAGTAAAGCTAAAACTAGTTACCTAAACTACTACCTTGCCCGGCATGGCAACAATCGGACTCGTGACATCTCCACTCCGACCGCTGTAGTAACGTCTGGCTTTGATTGTTGAGCTATGCTAAGGATGCCAACCTGTTGGCTGGTTTTATAGCAGCTGCTTGGCAGCAGGGAGGAGGAAAGGGCGTCCCTGTAGGAGAGCTACTACACGGGGGAACAATGGGAGAGGGAGGGATAGACCAGGCCGACCAAGCTGTCACTCAAGCTAGAGTGAACAATAGCGCGGACGGACGAGGTAGCTGCACTGCTGTAACTGGAGGGGGAATTGAATGCAGTGATCTGATTGGAGGGGGATTGGAGCTGCCACTGGAGCAAAGGGATGGCCAACTCTTATAGTAGACAAGGCCTTTTCCAGCATGGGTAGTTAAACTGCATTCAAAATAAAAAATACTAAGGACAGGGGGAGGGAAACGAAGTTTATAAGCTCAGGCTGAAGTGCAAACGTGATATTTTAGCCAGTGGTATGAATAAATGCATGTTTTTAATAGAAGGAACATTACTATGGTCGAAGTTGGTTGGAGAATTAAAATAAAATGTACATTAGAAAGAAATGTCCGCTAAAATTTGTAGGGAAACCTGCCAGGATCAGTAGAGTTCATGGACCTTGTTTTGTCTAAATAGTTGCAATATATTATAATAAAAAGGTTATCTATACCCTGAATGCTATAACACATTATGAAGTAGGATATTATCGCAGCCGCAAATAATAATGTTTACAATCGATGTTTTCATAACAAACTTGGCTTAATTCATTGACGATAAAAACATCAAGTGTTGGTCCTCTATTAGATGTATGTGAGGTTAAGTGCCAATTGACAGCCCCTACTAAAACAACATTAAGCTGGTCGGCTTTTTGCCTTCGAGAAAAAAATAGTAATTACAAATATACAAATGTTTTGAAAAATGGCGACCGGAGAATTGCGTGCGGTATTGCTCAGTTTGGGCGTTTTTTTCAACTGCTGTATAAAATCGCTGGTGTTGAATTTCAATATTCTGTTTCTGCACAAGTCAAGTTAAAGTTCCAGGCTATTAAGGGCTGAAAATTCCAGTAGATTTCGTCCATTTTTCGTGGGGATACAGATGTGCAAAGAGCGAGGTCTTTTTAGGCCTATTGAACGCTAATGGAAAAAAAAAGTTTGTTGCGAATAAACGATAAACCCTCAGGTTTTTGATGTTTTGAGTCGAGGTTGTCTCTCAAATCTAGAGTGAAGACAAATTTCTTTACAAATTTTAATGTCTACTAGCCAAATGACGAGCACCACAATATTCACATTCGTGAAGGTTGTTTTTAGGCTCTTTCTCAGGCACCTACGCACCAGCAAACATTGGCACAAAAAGGCCATTTTTTTTTACAAAAAGACTAAAATACCAGAGCCTGCACCTGGTTGATTTTAGTTTTTGTTTGCCTATACGAAAATAAAAAATAACCTTATTTTTACATAGCAGTTTTCCTTTTGAGGAAGCCCCTTAATTCATAGGAAAAGTTGACTTTCTCTACCGGGCTCGTACCTATTGTGCATGACCGGAACGGGGCTCGCCTATATAAGCGGAATGCAGTGGAATATTATCATCTTTCTTTCGTCTAACCCCCATGATTAGATTCATCAGAGGGGAGGCTGGGCGGGTTGAAGGTAATGCATATTTTCGTACAGGCAAACAAAAAGACTAAAATTGCAGGGCCCGAACCTGCTTAATTTTAGTTTTATTGCCTATCCAAAAATATACAATACCTGTTTTATAGCAACTTCCCCCTTTTGAGCATTATTTCCCCTAGAAGTTTGAGAGTTGTCTTCAGGGCCAGCTTATATAAGCTCCTGCGCAGCGTCCTGTCGGCATCATTTCTCCACCTTCCAACACCTAGCTCATGGAGGGGATGCTTGGGCGGGAATTTAGGTAATGTATATTTTCGGATAGGCAAAAAAAACTAAAATTTAGCAGGTTCGGGCCCTGCAATTTTAGTCTTTTTATGGCCGACAAAAATATATATTACCTGTTTTATAGCAGACTTTGTCACCAGGTGGAGAGCTAGGTTCGAGTCTCCCGCTGTACGAGCCGGCACCTCAAGGAAAGTTAATTCCTGATGAAGACATGTTCCCCCAACCAATTTCACCGTGCCGACTTGGTTGGAGGGATAGCGACACTCGAGGACGAGTGGCTAGATGAAAGGTGAGATTGGGGGATGCGGGTTGCTCAGTATTATTAAGGTGTTAGTATACCGCATGCAGGGGTCTTAACATCAAAGGGGTACAAGGTAAGTAAACAAACTTACACCGAAACGGCTTACCTTGTGGGAAGAACGATGACTTGAGGATGTTTTTCCAAGAGGACAGACACGATTCCAGACACGCAGGGCCGTAGCTACGGGAGGGGGGGGGGGGGGGCAGGGGGGCAATTGCCCTCCCAAAAGTTTTCGAGGGGGCGTAAAAACGATACTTGAATTAATACAAAAAAAAGTGTGAAGTTTTATTTTATTCATGAAAATACTTAATTTGTTGTGTGGAATGTACATATTTTATTGATGACACTGTAGTGGGCTTTGCAGTTATACTAGTAAACAGAAGCTCATTTGCATTAGCATATTTTTCGGACCCTTTTAATCTGTCAATATGACAAACCAAGGTAGCTAAGGTGAAGGACAGAAGATGAAGACATGTAGGGAAGTCCAACCGTACTTCCAGGGACAGCCAGGCGTGCATGTATCCTTTAGCTACCCTCCCTGCTGCAAGCAACGGGCTCCACTGCCTGCGTTTGTGGAAGACAACTTTAAAAATAATTCTACTAAAACTATACAACACAAATACAAACTTACTGTCTACAATTTTCAGTAAAAAATGGAAAATAAACTGACTCAAACTTATTTTATCCCGCTTTTTGTAGGGGTAACGTGCTGAATCAGTGGCACGATTTTTAGGGACGGATTTTCTGAATACTATTACACACTGACTTTAAAGTCAGACGAACTAAGTAAATACTCCGCATTTTATATCATTCTGCTGGCCATGCAGAGATCGTTGATAGCGAACCACTTCTCTCCTCTTCCCCCCACCCCCACTTCATACAAAATCTTTTCATACAAGACGAGTTGAAGTACCAATAAGATTGAATTGATATTTAAAAAAAAAAAATTTCAGCTGGCTTAGTAATACCAACCATCCAAAATTGTTTAGCAACCCAGAGCTAAAGTCGAATCTTGGGGGACTTCGACTATTTCACACTATAGGGAATTAAAAACTGAAGTTCCATTTAGCTTAATTTGCAAAATATTTTCATGCTGTACTGCGTCATCCATACTCGAGCAGATTTATATATTTTAAGAATTAACTCGCATAAGTTTAAATAAAGTATTTTTCATTACGCAGAAAAGTATATGAAATAAAATAAAAGTACACGTTGGCTGTTAATATTGAAAAAAAAAAAAATTGCCCGAGGAAGAAGAAATCCCGTTCAAGCCTACTGATCACCAAAGTGAATACATTTTTCAGAACTCAATAACTGTTTAAAGTTGATGTAAGTTGAATAAGTTCGTACGTTCAGTCATCTAAGAATACAGTGTGCAGTTCGATTCAATGCAATGTGCAAAGAACGAGTGTCTGTGATCAGCATTTCAAGACACAATTCAAAAAAATATTGTGAAAGGTTTGACAAGCCAATACTGTTAGAGCTATCTTTGTTTTTTTTACTGCTTCCTGGGCCCAGGTTTAAATCGGAAAATAGGTGCGTCCAAACAGTAGAAAAAAGCCGAAAAAGCACAATATTTTGGCAGAATCTGAAACAATGTTGTAGAATGGGATATGGCCTGGGATAAGCCTTGCGTTCCCCCTTTCTTATAACTACCACGCGCAGGTCGTCACCCGTGCATGTTACCATCGCACTGCTTCACGAGTCTCGGCGTGGTAATACAAGAGCAACTGAGATAGTAGCTGTATTCTTCGCAGCGAGGAATGCAGCTACTATCTCAGTTCGCCTTGGGCGTAGAAGACGAAACAGCATGAACACAAAAATTGTGTCGTCGCAAACTGGAAAGATTTTCGTATTTTAACATCACAATTTATAATTTTTTAGGCTAGTATCTTATAATTTTTCTTCGGCTCTCTATTGACAAAAATAATTTTAATTTTTACCGCATTAGTCTTTTAGATTTTTGATTTCGTGGTAATTATCAGCAAACGATTATAAATTATACATGCACACACACGCAGATGAAACATCATGGTTATTGTTAATGTGCAAAGGAACATGTAATCACAGGATATGATGTTTTCTGATAAACCTAAAATTGAATAAGTAGTAAATGTAAATGTGACAATCAAAATTTTGATAACGGGAAAGTACTAAATACTTTTTACTGAAAAGCTTTGGAAAAATGTAAGTGATCGAAATCTTCTACCCCACCAACCCTCCCCGGTAAAAGGGGCTGCTCCTGTTCATAAAATTGCATCAGAAGTTGAGATGGGGAGTGGGGGGGCGTAAAATGAGCTACTTGCCCTCCCAGAAAAAAATCCTAGCTACGGGCCTGCAGACACGATTCCAGAAATGAAACGTCAGGTTAACGTGGGCGTAGACTAGAAGCGTCAAAGTACACGTTGGAACTGTGTGCAGAGTGGCATATGTGGCAGTGATGATTTGTTTTTTGTTTTTTGTCGTTCCTCTCCGTATTTACAGGTTTTGAAGTTTGGTGTTTGATGAGGAATCGGAAGGGAGGAACGAAGGATTGTGAAGCGACGAGTCGTACCAGATACAGGACAAGCCAAATGCGGCCGAGAGGAACAGCCACGGGTAACGGAATGGCGAGAGAAGCCGCGGGGGCCGAGGTCCGGAAAGTGTGATAATAACTGTGGAAAAAACCGCAGAATCGGAGGACGAGGCAGACGAAGGGTCGAGGCGTGAGAAACCATAGACCTACCCATTCGTATGGCCGGAGTGGCCTGTGAAAGACGAACAGAACGGGTCGGTCCACCGGGTAAGGAACGGGTCCCTTTCCGATCGATTCCGTAGAAGAGTTGCAAGCTGGAACCGAAGCCGGGATCTGAAATGGCCACGAATCCTGTGAGGAATCCGGAACGGCGAGCATCACTGGTGAATCCATCGATAGCAGGAACGGTGGTTCAGGCGGAATGGCGGAACGAGAACCGTCGAAGAGGGACTTCAACCTTGAAGGCCTTCAAACTTGAAGGCTGTTATGGGATCATCCAGAAACCAAGGGCTACCCCTTTAGCCTTGGCACGGCACGGGGAGCAAGGTAGATCGCCAGAAGCAGTTGGCGTATTGGGGTTTATCCCGTGGAACACTGGCACGAATGATGGGGCATTATCAAATTGCCACACGGAGTAATTTGTAATGCGAGACAAGAGTGGTGACTAGGTAGTTTCTCGCCAGAGTGAAACGGGAACGTACAGTCAGAACAGAAGGAGACGTGTCCTGGATGACAAGTGTGGTAGTAGTGTTGGCAGACTCAGACGTGGCGAATGTTGTGCAGGTTGATGTTGAAGTAGTCGACAGCTCAACTGCGCTGTGAGTAGGAAGCACTGTTGTGACGGGCGTTGGTGTAGGAACGATTGGTGAGTGTAAGTCCTGCTGGTTGGGAACGGCAGGAGGCTCAGTAGCAGGAACTGCTGGGATGCTGAATTTCGTAGCACGTATACCGGAAGTTCCGCAATCGCTGGAACTGCATCTGTAGATGGAAGCTTTGGCCTCTTTGGAGAACGAGGGAGAGGAACGTGAGCGGACGCTGATCCTTTCAAAATGGATGGTTTCGAACTGACTACAGTCGGTGGGGAACGTTGCTTCGGAGCATCCGTCTGAAGGGCGGCTGTGGCGGCAGCAGCACGTTGGCAGCGCGCTCGTTCGGCTCGTTGCTTAGAGAGACGCTGATTCTTCTTAATGATAACCCATTTGGAGGGAGAAATCGAAACACAAACGCGGCATTTCTTTGTTACGCCATCACAAGACCGGTGGAACTGGCAGCTTGGATGGGGATCAAGATGAAGTTTTTTGCTGGTTCCGGCGAATCCTGGACACTTGCATGGAAGTGGTGAAGGTGCATTTGGTGTAGACACTGGCTGGGGAACGGAAAGTTCTTCTTGGTTAGGGAGCGACCCTTCGGATGACGAGGATTCGTCCATGGCGTCGAAGTGGCTGACTGAGAGTGACAGTTGGTGGAGCGCGGGAAGTTTGAATGCAGAGGGAGCGTTAGTCCATCAGCTGGCGGCGCCTGCTGGTGAGTGCAGAGGGCACGGGACGCAGGTTCTCACTAAGGGGAATGCGAGACGAGGATGGGAAGGGACTGGTAATGGTAGGTTGTTCCATGGAGTAGCGTGGAAGGTGAGACGTGAAACCTTTGTGATGAAGGTCTGTGGCGGCCGTGATTGGAGGGGTTTTTGAAGGTGGGGAAAGGTCACAGTGCCCTGTCCTTATGAATCGCCTACATTACCCGTTTTTTTGAGGAATGATGGCGTGGAGGACGAGAGTTTTTGTGAACGGGAGGCTGGTGGAAATCGGATGGTCGTCTTGAGGCTTGTGTAGTAGGAACGGTACGGCGTGCCAGAAAGGATGCCTTGAGGTGTAGAAAATGTCCGAAAGGTATATGGGACGTGGTGGACGTGTCTTCTTTTCACAATAAACAGCAGGTTGCATTGCTGGTGTTGATGGCGCTGTGGGATAGTAGGGTAGGAACGTGTCAGTCCTAGTTTCCTAGTTTGTTTTTGACGAACAGGCTGCAGAAGGCAAGGCATGAGATGGAGATAGTAAAACTGTCGGTGGGGTGATGGCATCCGTGCAAGATGGACGAGGAAAGTGTTCTATTGGTGGGACGGAGAAGGCCTCAGCCAAAGATGAGGGACGTCGGGGAATGAGAGGAGTGATGCCCGGAATGGTGACAGGACGGGAAGGTAGAACTGGAGGCGAGCCAGGTGATAAAGCTTGGAAGTCCGGGGACGTGGAGCTAAGGACTGTATAGTGTACATCGTAAGGGATGTCTTCAGCACATACGAGGTCGAAATAGATGGCTTTGGGAGATGAGGGGACAGGTTCCAAGTTGTGAGGCGGAATGTCAAGACGACAGTCAGGGACGCAAAAGGAACGGTTGAAGGTCGGGAACGGGAACGGCAGTCGTACAGATGTCGGAGGAACGAAGGCTGGAGAGGAGGCAGCACACGTCCCCAGAGGAACGGAAGTGACGAGTGACGGAAGGATAGGCGTGGGGAATGTAGAAGCTGAAGGTGGAACTGTGACTGTGGTCGAACTAAACCTTCGAAAAGCTCCCCTATGGCTTTCATCCGGAAAATGAGAAAGGAGGGCAGGAAAGACTGCGGACGGTGGTTGTCGTGGTTGTCTGTAGAGGAAGGAACGAGTTACAGGGATGCGGCCGGAAGGTTGGATTGGAATGCAGGACCACAGGAAGGTCATGACGCTGTTAAACATTACTGATCTAGTGATCCGAGATGGTACCGGTGGTTAGCGCGGTGTGGTTATGTAGGTAATAGGAGCTGTGTACCGTATTAGAGTCGTAGGGAACGGTACCTTTTATGTGGTAGATACTCCTCCCATCCGTGGCTTCCCGTCCGTTTCCCCGGAATTCTGAAACAGGAACGTAGGTGGACGGGGAAAACCAAGGCGGAACCACTCGGCGTCTATTTATTACAGGTGCTAGGAATGGTTAGCCGAAAGGGAGGGAAGGGTGACGGAACGCCAACCAGTTAGGGCTGACCTCTATTGTTTGAAGGAAGGGAACCAGAAGAAACATTGTAGCATGAAGGGCAAAGGACTGCAGAAAGACCCGAGGAACTAAGGATAGGAAACGGAACTCAGTTGGCGCGAAAAAGAAGCATCGGTAGTATAGATGCGTAGCCGGGACCAAGACGTCTATTGAGTCAGACGCCCCAGTGCCCGCGGGCAGTGCTGTTTGCATTCCTGGTGTCGCTGTCGTAATCTGAGTAGTGTAGAACCGCTGGAAATTTCAGTGTAGCTCGTTATTGTTTGAGTTGTTTCTTCTCTCTCTTTTTTTTTCAAACTAATTATAGCGTCGTCCGACCCGGATAGTTACTGAGGCGAGGCAGGTGGAGAGATGAAACAAGTACACGAAACAAAGTCCGGTCGAGAGGAGGGTCCAGGCAGCAGAGAAACCGGCGGGTCTTCAGCGAGGAGCGGAACGACACCAGGGAATGCCGGTAAGCAGCGCTTGAAGAGAATCATGGGGAACATGGTTCCAGAGACAAGAAGTCTGGGGATTGGCGCTGAAGATTCGCTGGGGAATGAGGAACATCCGGAGCATTGAAGTCTTAATAGTCACTTGAGGTTGTTGATTCCAGGCAGAGGAGGTCCCTAGGCTCCTGGGACGGTGAGGAAGAGAAAGTTTCAAGTGGCACTGGCTGAAGGGGAAGTGGGTCCCCCGAAAAGCAACAGTGAACAGGACTGGCGGCTGGAACGCAAAACTGTCGCTGGAATTTTGGAAAAGGTATCGGAAGACGTAGTACGGAAGGAGGATGAATGACTTGGAGAGTGACGAGGAGACGCCCCGTGTGGGCTACCAGATACAGGACAAGCCAAATGCGGCCGAGAGGAACAGCCACGGGTAACGGAATGGCGAGAGAAGCCGCGGGGGCCGAGGTCCGGAAAGTGTGATAATAACTGTGGAAAAAACCGCAGAATCGGAGGACGAGGCAGACGAAGGGTCGAGGCGTGAGAAACCATAGACCTACCCATTCGTATGGCCGGAGTGGCCTGTGAAAGACGAACAGAACGGGTCGGTCCACCGGGTAAGGAACGGGTCCCTTTCCGATCGATTCCGTAGAAGAGTTGCACGCTGGAACCGAAGCCGGGATCTGAAATGGCCACGAATCCTGTGAGGAATCCGGAACGGCGAGCATCACTGGTGAATCCATCGATAGCAGGAACGGTGGTTCAGGCGGAATGGCGGAACGAGAACCGTCGAAGAGGGACTTCACAAGCAACCACCACAGCAGCTGCCGTAAGAAGACAGATGATGATACTCCGCGTTCCGCTTAGATATGCGAGCCCCGTTTCGGTCATGCGCAGTAGGTATGAGCCCGGAGGGAAGTCAACTTTTCCTAGGGATTAAGGGGCTTCCGCAAGAGGGAAACTGCTATGTAAAAATAAGGTAATGTATGTTTTCGTGGCAATAAAAAGGGCATTTTTCAAAAAGGGCAGGGGCAATGCCATGCCTGCCCCAATCCTGTGTATGACACTGCCCTTCGTCAACTTGGTAGTGTTGTACATGTATGTCAATCGTGAGTGAAATTGTCTTCCCCTCCCAAGTTAATTTTCGATTTGTTTCATCCCTCAATCACCTCCTTTACTACTGGTTGGTGATAAAATCATTAGCACCAAGGTCTACGGAATGTGATTTAGGTCTTCTACTGCTTTGGTAGGAGTAGTAAAACCCTGCAGTATTAGTATTTGAGATTGTCACTTTATGACTGGTAAGTAGTATGTGATATTTATATAAGAATGTATCCAATTAAGGTATCCACGTTAAGATCAATGTTGTCAAGGAAGCCCTTATTTTGGAGATGGGACGTAATACTTATAGCAGCAGCAGAATCTCTGTGGGGAGGGGGCAGTGTGACTGTGGGCGACTCTAGCACTCCTATACACTGTATTTTACCCATAAGGTATATAAGGAGCTAGCATCCCTCTAGTTCTTAGTTTATCCTTGTATTTCTTCCTTTATACTACCTTCACTCCTTCAGCATTTAAATGTTACAAATGCCTAATCATCATCGTCATATACATTAAAAAGCCTACTGAGCCCAAGTTTTGCGAATTTTGTTCCTGCATCTCTTCCGTTAATATTTGGAGTGTGATGGTGCGGGTGGTGTCTACGGACAGCTACTATCATGCAGTTTTGCACCTTAAGGCAAAATTTTGATTGATCGTGCCATTCCAGAGTTACGGGGTCTTGAATGACCGGTTACATTGTTTTAGACATTGTTATTATGCAACAAAATAAATAAGCAAACACCAGTATTAAAAGCTTACCGAGCAGAACTTTTGTGGATTTTGTTACCGCATCTCCTCCGTTAATATTTGGTGTTTGATGGCGAGGATGGAGTCTATGGACAGCTACCGTGGTGCTATTTTGCACATTATGGCAGAGTTTCGACTGGTCGTGCCATTCCGGAGTTACGGGGCTCCGACTGACCAGTTTCATGGTTTTACATTGTTTTTAACATTGTTATTAGGCAACAATGCAAATCAGCAAACGCCAGGATGAAGGGTAGTGTCATAATTATTTTATTACATGTTTTAAAATTGCGGTCTTCATCAAGTCAACGTAGGCTGATGGTTACACAGCTACTGCTAATCAAAGGTTGCGAGGTCGAATCCCGTCCAAGCACCAAATATGGGTTATTAGTTAAAACAGGTAGGAGGTATAGCTCACTATGCAGGTATAAATCAATATCATATACAGCCTTCGTATGTGCTCTATGGTTGTAGAAATACATCATATATCTTCTAAGGTTATAGAAATATTGTTTTCATATAAGATTTTTATTTTTGTCAAAGGAGTCAGTTCCACATGCGACCACCGCCCCACTATCAAGTGTTCGTATCCGCGATAAAAACCTTTTTTTTGTGTGTGTGTGTGAAGGCTGGGACCAAGGGATGTGGGCAGTGACGGTGTCAGGACTGAATTGTTTGGGGGACCGACAGAGGGTACATCTGGAAACAGAGTAGGCCAAGGAATTTTTTTTCAAGGCTGGCGTATTAGGCTTTTATTCTGTTGAATTCAACCTGAACGTAACATAAGCTTCAATGCAGTCCATTTTTTTTTTTGTAAAATACGCCGCATAAACACACAAATTAAAATAAGGTAAGCATATATTGCAAAAATGCTACGAAAAAAATAAAATAAAATAAGGCAAAATAACAAAATAAAAACTTAGTTTAGTCATTTGATTTCAAGTTAATCCTGCAAGTTTATCCTACGAAGATCAGCAACTTTCCCCATCAAAAACCACCACTTTTTTTTTTTTGGGGGGGGGGGGGGGGGCGGCAACTTTTGGTTGGTGCTGGTGGTCGTCCGTGGGACTGGACTCCCAGGCATTACGCCAAACTTTAAATAAATTCATTTTGCGAGTAATGTGTTAATTAGACAGTGCTGTCCTGGGATGCCTGGAATTAAACAATGTCCTGGATGCGTAACAACCTGGGATTTCGTAGCAATCTGTGTTCACAAATTGTATTGTAGGAATTAAGGCAAGTCATTTTCATTTTCAACACGTTTGTTAGCCAATATAAGCAAAACTGTGATTAAAGAAACTTAATTTGGTGAAGCTTGGACATACACATGCCTGACAGAACCACAAGTTTATTCCGCCCGTCCAGAGTTGTGCACAGTGCCATGCTGAACATGTTTTTTCTCTTCAATTTTAACACGAGAAGGTAAGGAGGTAAAGGGAAAGAAAGATGCCAAACTGGAAAGAAGCAGTCATTCACAGTGCCTGTTATAGAAATTCTGTGTCTCCACATTTTCACTGCAGGTAAGAAGGGTTTACAGTCCACCATCCATAAGAGAGATGCTGCGTTTGTTAGTCAGTATGCGCAAAATTGTGATTAAAAAAACTTAATTTTGATGAAGCACGGACATACACATGAGAGAGGGGCTGCAGGATGCCAAACCAGTGATTAAGGAATCTTACTTTAATGAAGTGTGGACATACGCACTGCAGAAAAATCTACATGCATATTACACCCGTCCGGAGGACAGGCTTCTTCTAGTCCTATTTAAGGGTCTTGAACCATCAACCATTTTGTAACACCCACGTGGACCTGAAATAGACCTCCTTAAAGACTACCGTGGACTATTTCTTGTATTATAGCCTATGTGTCAGCCTCTCATACACAACAAATTTATGTAAATAATAAGAGCTGACATAATTAACATGTTAGTGCCTCGCAAATTATTTACATCCATCCAACCATAAAACTTCACACTCACTCGCTTGATCCCTCACACACTCTTCTCTTACACTCTTCTGTTTACACAGTAAACAGGAATGGGTACGCAATGTGGTTACAGAAATACAGTACCTACAAAAATTACATGAATATTATCATGTAGCGCAATCACTACACTTACTTTGGAATGGAGATGAATTCTTTAGGATTGTTAATATGCTCTATCATAAAAGTCGTATTCCATAAAAGATTTAAGGCTGATGGGTGAACGCTTGTGTAAAGAGTCTGTTTCACTTTGGCACAAGCATTGCTGAAGGGTTCAAAATGCTTGGACTGTAACAAAAAAGTAAGAAACTTGTTTTATTAGTAAAGCATGCTATAAACTCCAAAATACCAGTATTACCTGGTTGATTTTGGTTTCTATTGCCTGTTGCATATATACACCTTTTTTAATAGCATTCTCCTTCTCAATGCTGTTCAATTCTAGAGAAAATAAATCGAAGATGTCCTTCCGGTTCGCAACCTACTGCGCAAGTCTTTTGTGCAGCCTCCTTCATATAAAAGTCGAAGCGGAGCGGTGATGCTCACCTTTTCGATCCTTTAACGCAGGGGTCTCCAAACTACGGCCCGAGAGCCAGATGCGGCCCGCGAAGCACTTTTATCCGGCTCGTGCTTTACTTTCAATAAATGCGATTTTTCAGTTTTTTATCCTTTTGAAGGTATATTTTCCTTTCCCCTGAATGAAGCGAAGGTTACTTTTTTGAAATTGGGAAGATCTCGACTTTTTTTCAGGAAAGGATGATGATCTGCATGCACTACTTAACATTGGAGCTTCCACTTTTAAATCTCAACATCGATAAATTGCCAAGAGAGAAAGCCCACAGTTTCCAACAGCGAGGATCAACTGTAATTTTGGGAAGGAGGTGGAAAAATACTGTGATCTTAATTTACAAAAACACAGCATAACCAGTGTTTGGAGGTGGGGCAGGGTAGGGGATGGATGGCCACTGCAGAAGCCCATATAGGATCAGAAGAGAAAAAATCCGGCCCGCTAAACATAAGTAACTGTGCTATATGGCCCTCAGTCTGAAAAGTTTGGGGACCCCTGCTCTAACATGCCCACATGGCGACTAGAGGGGAGGAGGGTGGGACAAAGGTAATGTATATTTTCAACAGGCAATAGAAACCAAAATCAACCAGGTAATACTGGTATTTTGGAGTTTCTAGTTGCCTTGAAATATCTATTACCTTTTTTAATAGCAATCCCATTGACTTTGTCAAGGCGGCGGGCGCCATTTGACAGAAGTTCACTCAGGTAGCGACCGGTACCCTTCACAGAATGGCAAAGTGTATTTAAGGGGTTAAAGTATGTGACGGGCTGCAACAAATGGCCCGATGCGGTATAGTCTCTCCTCATGGTGCGACATGTCTCGAAGATAATGGGACGTAAAGACAGTGGGATGTCGCCAGGAGGCGATTTCCATGATTTCCTGATTAGGAATGTTACTGTAATGAGCCCAGGAAGTGGAAATTGTACGAAGTTTGTGTGCTGTTACTCTGATTCCATCTGTGATACAGTTAATGTCGAGTGCTTCGTAAGCTGGTACGATGACACTTTTGAGCCAGGTAGCAATCAAGCGTGAGGAAGTTTTCCCGACTTTGTTATTGAAGGGAAGAAAAAGTTGAGAGCGTCCTCTGCGAATTGGCTTGGAGGCCTTAAGGTAGAAGCGGATGGCCCGTACTGGGCATAAAGCATGTTCATCGTCGTCACCCAGAATGTTGGAGAGAGGACGACGACAAACATGCGCCCTTGTCATAAGTACGCTCAGTGGGCTTTTGAGTTTTGGCACGGAACGATGAATGTGGGGTTAGCGTAACACCCGTGTAGTCAGGGAGGAAGAAACAGTCCTTTTCGGTTGCTGATGATACCTGCAGTTCACTGCAACGGAGGCAAGCGGCCAAAGCTACCAGAAACACGGTCTTCCTCGTCAGGTGACTTAGTCGAGAGGAGGACATGGGTTCGTATGGAGGAGCCATGAGTGCCGTTAGGACGATAGATAGATCCCATTCGGGAAACTGTTTGCTGATGTGCGGACGGTCCAAATGAATCAAAGAAGAAATTCTGTAGTCGGTGAAGAGGTCTGTGTTGCCAGCTGCTATGAAGATCGCGTTTAGGGCGGAACGGTAAACTAGGATTGTGGAACCTCGTAAGCCGCTTTTGAATAAGGTAGTGAAGAAGCGGAGGAGGTCATGCATAGGGGGATTGATTGGATCAACTTGTTCTGAGACACACCAATGAAGCCACCGTTTCCAGCGGCTTTCATATATTTTTCATTGGTAGAGGAACGGACAGCTCGTGAAGCGATACGGACGGCCTCGTCCTCAAGAACGCCTGTTGCGTGGAGGAGCTGGATGATAGTTGTAACGGCGGACGCTACGACGGCTGAGGTGATAGCAATGCCCCCCGTCATCATTGGTTGACGAGTATTGTTTAGCATCAAGTTTTGGTGATTATTACGACTTTTCACGTTAATAAGCACAGCATGGGCTACAGTCCCGGCAAGGGGAATGAAGCGTCAGTGTCCTAACTATAGGCCTAACCTTAATGCTACCGGTAATTTCACTGCCACCAACGGTGAATTATTTTAATTGTAAAACTAAGTATAAAGCTAAGATGGGCTAAATAATAATTTACACTTGAGACAATTAATCAACTAGGGAACGAACCTGAAGTTTAAAACTCTTGGTTTTTATTTAAAATATTAGAAACTGATGTAATGGTATTCTGTGCTGCGGCATGATTGGAGAGGATACCCGGACTCCAAACATCAAAAACCTCGGGGAAAAACTCAGTTTTCTGAAGCTCCACACTTTTCTGAAGCCCCCGGATCACTACCTTTGCTTAGCCTTCCATCAGCAACGATTTA
>JAHWFP010103817.1:25362-56283 GCA_023313725.1 Lithobius niger | reverse complement strand
TCCTTCAATAGTTGCGATACCTAATATTGTAGTTTTAATTTATAGGTCCATTCACGTTGTGAGTTTAAAACTCAGTTCTTAAGGCCTCTCAATTCACAAAAATCGGCAATTCCCTTTGCTCTTCTCATTGCCAATATTCCCTTCCACTCAGATTACTGGGTTCAATTCCCCAGCCACTCAGAGTGCAAGGCTACCCTGCCCGTCCGCGCTGCCCTACCTACTTCCGGTAGAGACAGCCTGGTCGGTTTTGGTCAAGTCACTCCTCCTCCCAAGGTTTCACTACCCCACTCTACCCCCCCCCGTCGCTCTCCTACAGGTCCGCGCTTGCCCTCTACCTGGCTGTCCGACAGCAGGCATAAAAACCCAGCCCCAAGAGGCAAGCGTTAGCACAGCTCACAGATCTAAGACAAGTGGTGGTCACGGCCGGTCAGGAGTGGAGATGCCGCGTTCTGATGGTTGCCATGCCGGGCAGAGGTGGTGGTCAGTGTGTAAGTTACTAGTTAATTGAAAGTTTAATTTTAGGACCCCCATTCTAAATTCATAGTTCAGTTTTTAACTTACCTCTTGTTTTAGATTTTTTTATTACAGTGGAGTAAGCCAAACGGCATTTTCGGTTTTTACTCGCTGTAAGGTCAGAGTGGCTCTCTTCCTAAAAACCAACGTTCCTTTGTTTATTTTAAACCACGTTTTAACTTAAACGGTAGACAGTGGCTCTTGAGGATTCGGGCGCTCTTTTGCGAAAGAGATATATGTCTAAAGACTAATTGAAACTTTAGCGGATGCGAGTTTAGATTAGAGGGTTTTCAGGATTGGACCCAAAAACTACTTTTTCTAGTTGAAATTGTGTGAATTTATTTAAAAAGCCCGTTGTTGCTTTTGTTCTTGAATTTTCTTTCATGTAAATTCGTTTGATTTCACGGAAAGCCTTCTTGCTTTAATTTAAAGCTTTCGTTGTAACTAGTAACCAAAATGTAAAGTGCCTTTTTCATTTGTTGTGATTTTTATTAAAACCAAGAGTTTTTAAAACTTCAAGTACGGTTTCTAGTGTAGATTAATTGCTTGCGTTTAAATAACATGTTGCCCATTTTATTCTAAGCCCCCTTAGCTTTTAAACTTACCCACCGGTGGTGGCAGCCTTAAAGACCAGGTAGAAATACTGGATAGCCTAATTTTATTTAGTTAGGAAAGTTATCTTCACTCCCTCCCGGATTGAGGCCCTACAGAGCTGTTTTAAAACAAAATAGTCGACCAAGTCATTTCTACAAGTAAGAAAGTCAACCATGAGTGAGGAGACGTTACAAGCACCTAGTCCGTCGTAGCGTCCGCCGCTACACTGAGTGTAGAAAATACTTTTACATTTACAGTTCACTAGTCTTGGCTTTAACTAGTTTGAAAAGCACTTTGCTTGAATTTACACTCTTGGAAATTCACTTAACCAGAACAACGATGTTGTTTCTTAAACACTCTTAATTTTGACTAGAAAATGAAGATTTTTTTCTTGGGTTCCAATACAGGAATATCCCGCAACCTGAACCGCGTCCGCTAAGTTACAACTATATTTGACAATTATTTATCAAAACGTCCAACAGTTATTGTTCCCTGAATCCACAAAGATCAAACCGTCCCTTTGTTTACATTTAAAAACGAATAAAGAATGAACGTGGCTTTTTAGAAAAAGATGCCTACTGTAACATTATGGTAATAAATAAAGAGACATAAATCGCTGGAAATAATATTAAGGAAAATTGAAAATAAGCCAACAGCTTATTGCAAGTGATCTGGGGGCAAACTGGGTAGCCGCTTTGAATCTGGGTCATGCCATTCCGACGAAACGTAAGTGCATAAAGGTGGCTTACTGAACTACGTTATTTCTTGTGTATGATTTTCGCTGTTGGCTTATTTTCAATTTTCCCTAACATTATGGTGGTAGGGACCAGAAATGCCGATTTGGCTTACCAACCATAAAGACTCCAAACTAGAGGTTAGTTTAAGTTAAACTATAAATTTAGAATTGGGGGGTCCTAAAGATAAACTTTTAAGCTAAAACTAGTTACATACGAACCACTACCATTTTGCCCGGCATGGCAACCATGGACGTGACATCTCCACTCCCGACCGGCGTGACCCTTCTAGCTTGCGAGATCTGTGAGCTGTGCTAAGGAGGGAGGGTCTAAGGAGGGAGGGCCTTTTTATGCTGGAGCAGCGGATTCTCGCGACCAAAGCACGGACGCCGAGGAGAGCTGTGGGGGTCTGATTGGAGAAGGGCCAGGAGAACAATGGGAAAGTCGGTAGAGCAAAGGGTTTTGGTGCAGAGCAGTTTGAAGGAGTAGGGACATGTAAAAGATACGCCAAATTGAGTTTTCAACTGTTGAACTTTGGGTAAGGCCTTTACATTGAATTATTGACTATGGATTGAATATTTACATGAGAACTTGGTGAAATGGCTCTTGTTAAAGCTTAGTAACTTGGTTTGGGTAATGAATAAATCATTACTATTAAATAAAATAAGCTTTAACGGTAAACTGCAGTGTTACACACCATAACTAGGGGGGGGGGGGGGCCCCCCCGAGTTTCTTTGCACAGACTGACTTTGGGATGGCATTGTGATCAGATCTTTTCAAGATGTTTGGTTTTAATAGAAGGACCACCTATTGCAAACATTCGGATGGTCACAGTTGGAGTTTTAGTAGAGATTTGAGGCAAAAATATTTACATAAAAATTCGTGTCCGGTGATTGCCGATGTCGAATTAGTTCGGACTAATGGTAGCGTTCTGGGGGCAAAAGGTTATTAACAAAAGTATAAAATGGATAAATAGTCTACCTTAGTGAATGCTATAACACATTAAGTCAAGTTGGATGTTTAACTTTTAAGTTAAAAGACATTTTTCGATCTTGGTGGAAATTTTTCATAAGAGTTGCTGCAGATCAACACAATAAAAAATATCACACTTAAAAAGTTGTCTGTATCCACATGTATGTGGGGTTAAGTACCAATTAAGGAAGCCGCTCCTAATTCACATCTAAGCTAGTGTCTTTGGGCTCTTTGTCCTAAAATAAAAGTAAGAAAATAGAAATACAAAATACAAGTTTTTCAATAATGGCGGCCATGATGAAGGAGCGCTGCGGCAATTTTGGAACGGTTTTCAAATGGAGATTGTAAAACTTCAGGGTGGAATTTTGAAGATTGGGCTTCCCGAAGAGTTAGCTATTGTGTCAGGCTAATAAATGGTTCCAAGTTGGGTCGTTTTAGTCCATTATTAAGAAAATGGCTGAGGTTTCAAGAACGAGGTCTTTTTGCGTTATGGGTGCGCTCAAGAAAAAAAAATGTTCTACGAGTTTTTTGATCTTTGGAGGCCATGTATCTTCTCCAATCGTTTTTTCGGCAGGCCGACATTACACGCCCCCATACCGAGGATTTTATTCAGGGTCCCTTAAAACTCCGAATAAAAGCTAAAAACAGAAATGTTAGTGGACACAAGATATGCAAAAATGAAGACTGCCAAGCCATGCAATAAGTAATACAAAATAAATCCATACTAAGCATCACTTTGAGGAGATATCCATCTCAAGTTACTTTCATTCAATCCAGAATGAGATAGACTGGGTTTCATTCATTTTAATCCAAAAATGAGATTACTGGGGGATACTTTTTCCTATACCGGGATCATTTTACATAAAAAAAATTACACTGTTTACAAAACTATTAACTCTGCCGTTTTGTTTTTATGGGGGACTGACGTTTTTGTGACTCAGAAAAATTTAAGTAAAAATAAAAGTTACAAGTTATGAACACTATTTTTGCTGCCATTAACTAAATGCTGTCCGCGCTGCGTTAAGCAGCAAAATCGTACAAGCATTCAGAAAATGGGGCAAAAGACATTTAATTTTAAAGAAACACTAAGTTTGAATAAAAGTACAAAGTTAAGGGTTTTGTTTCGTTATAACAAGTAAATGAGGCCATCTACTGCTCTGGTAATATGTCCCGTACGGATTCTGCCTATGTTCAAGTCTAATCATTTTTTTATCTGGTATTTTACTATTTATACTATTTTACTATTTTTTTATCTGGTATTTTACTATTTTACGTATTTTACTAGTTTATCATTGAAATTTTAACTTTAGGATCCTCATTCTAAAATTAGATGACGGCTGACTTCTCAAAACTAAAGCCGCCGTTCCCAAGGTTACGAGTGAATTCCCCATTTTGCTTGGCATAAATACGATTAATCAATTAACCAAGTAACGGCGGACGCTACGACGGCTGAGGTGCATGTAAAGCCCCCGTCGTAGCGTCCACCGTTACAACTGGTGGCAGTGGTGGGATGTTTATAATAGCTTTTGAAAGTTTAATTTCGGATCCCCCAAGTCTATAAATTCATAGTTTAAAGGTTTAAACATAACTTCTAGCCTAGAGAAAATTATGGGAGGTGACGCCATTATCGGCATTTTTGGTCCCCCACCCCCATAACGTCAGAGTGGTTCTCTTACTAAAAACCGAAACTCTTTCTTGTTTATTATAAATTTAACTTTAATCTAAACACTGGACGGTTTGATCTTTGTGTAAGATTCAATGGAAAAATAACTTCAACGGTACTTTATAATCAAGTCGAGGCTTTTATAATTTTAGGAATTTCTTAGCAACAGAAGCTCTGGAAGGTTTGATCTTTTGTCTAAAGCACTTAGAAACATAACTGAAACGGTTGATCTTCATGCGTGATTGAAACATACTGTTTGATAGATTGTAACTAGCGGACGCTGTTCAGTCTTGCGGGTGACTCAAGTGAGCACACAGTATTTACTTTTTCTAATCGGAAAATTTGAGTTTTATTCAAAACAACAGTTGTCGTTTTGTCTGAATGTGAATTTCTTGTTGTAAATTCAAGTTTTGTTGCTTTTAATATTTTATTCAAAAGCTTTTCTAGTAGACGTACATGTAATGTGTTCTTCTCATATTCTCTGTTGTTAAAATAAAACCAAGAGTTTTAAACTTCAATTTGTTTGCTAGTGATTAATTGTTTGAGTATACAATAAATATGTAGCCCATTTTATCTTTTATCTTCCGTTAAACAGTTAAATTCCACCATTGGTGGCAGTGATTACCAGTAATATTAAGGTTAGGCCCCTTTAATTAGGACACTGACGCTTCATTCCCCATGCTGGGACAGTAACTCAAACTATGCTTATGCCGTAAAAGTCGACAATCACCGCAAAACCTTACACTGAAACTCTGTGTCAACCAAGGAAACCAGGGGCGTTACAAGCACCTCAGCCGTCGTAGCGTCCGCCGTTACAATCAATTTATGCAAACCTAAAGGCTACACTAGCCCTGTTGGAAGAAGATTTACCGAACTTGTTTATTCTTCCCACAAATTCCCAGCTGAGACCAAACCATTTAAAGCTGCTAGCGATAGTGAGTCAGACCAATTAATTAACGCGGCCAAGCAGAACGCCAAGATCTCCGTTATCTCTTGTGGCGCGTGGCCCAATAATCACCGTTAAATGTGAAATCCTGTAAAGTTGGTTTACCCAAAAAACCGGATTGTAGAGACTCCAAAGATCAAAAACCTCAAGGAAAACCTTCGTTTTCACGACGAACACTTTTTTTTCTGAGCGCCCAAGTGCCAAAAAGACCTCGGTCTTTCACCATGCATAACTCAACGAACAATGGACTAAAACGACCACGGTCACGGCTTAATAGCACTACACTCCAGCTTCATTTCTGCGGAAACAGAACTGCAAAATTCCATCTGGTTATTTCTCTACAGCCAAAAGAAAAACCTCTCAAATTGGGCCGTAGCGCTCGCAACTTCCGGTCGCCGTTATTCGAAAAAACCTGTATATTTGTATTTATTTTCATTATTCTTTTCAGGCAAAAAGTACGGTGGCTTTTTAGGGCCACGCAGGTGCTAGAGGGAGAGACGCCAGCTACAGGAATAATCGTCGCCCGACACACAAAGTGGCGCGCCAAAATAAATCCGTCACAAAATCAACGCGTCACTATACCAGTACGACACTAATTAAAAAAGGCACTAATTTAAGCGACGCTGATTAAGATGTCACAATTCACACGTCACAAATTTAAGTGACGCTAATTTACACGTCATTAATTAAAGCGTTACTAATTTACACGTCACTAATCTTTGTATCACTAATTAGAACGTCGCTAATTAAAACGTCACTATTTTACACGTCACTAACTAGAAGGTCGCTAATTAAAACGTCACTAATTAACACGTCACTAATTTAAACGTCACTAATTTAAACGACGCCAATCTATACGTCACTAACTAAAACAGCGCTAATTAAAACGTCACTAATTTACACGTCACTAATTTAAATTTTTAGTGCCTTTTTTAATTAGCGTCGTACTGGTATAGTGACGCGTGATTTTGTGACGGATTTATTTTGGCGTGCCACTTTGTGTGCCAGGCGACGATTATTCCTGTAGCTGGCGTCTCTCCTTCTAGCGCCTGCGTGGCCCTAAAAAGCCACCGTAAAAAAGTTTAATACACTAGCTTAGTTGTGTCAATAGGAGGGGCTGTCAATTGGCACTTAACCTCATATACATGTTGGATACATACACTATATTCGAACGATATTTTTTATTCCTGTTTAAGCCGACGATTTTAAATGTTATGAAAAATGTCCGACTTCCACAATCGTTATTATCTGCTTCTGCAAATAATCCAAACTTAAATGCAATATAGCATTCTTACTGAGCTAGCATATTTAATCTTTTACTTATTTAACGTTCCCACTAGAACCTACCAATGCCTAGCGATTTTTATGTTGACCAAATTTGTACCGGACCCAGTTTTGTTGTAAATAATTTTAATTAAAACTCTGACTTTGACCACCATTCCCAATGCAAACCATCTAGCTTTCCTACTATTAAACTTGCCAATAGATCTGAGCACTCTTTCTGTTAATTGCAGTCAATACAGTTCAAATCAAAGGTCTTTTTTTTTTATCAAGGCCTCTTTCCTTCAAACTGCTCCCAATCTATCTGTTTGTCAAACCGCCAGCTCCTCCCACTTTCTATTGTCCTCCAGGGTGTCAGCCAATCAGGAGGGCGTAGCTCTGCTCGACGCCCGCGGAGGGGGGCTTGGAATCCTCCTCGCTAGCATAAAAACCCCAAGTAGCTCTCAATCCTTAGCACAGCTCACAGATCTCAAGCTAGAGGTGGTCACGCCGGTGGGGAGTGGTCCGAAGGTTGCCATTCCGGGCAGTTGGTAGTGGTTCATATTTTACTAGTTTAGCTTGAAATTTTAACTTTAGGCTCCTCATTCTAAAATTATAGTTTAAATTTAAATTAACTTGAAGAAACTCAGCCAATCAGGAGGGCGTAGCTCTGCTCGACGCCCACGGAGGGGGGCTTGGAATCCTCCTCGCTAGCATAAAAACCCCAAGTAGCTCTCAATCCTTAGCACAGCTCACAGATCTCAAGCTAGAGGTGGTCACGCCGGTGGGGAGTGGTCCGAAGGTTGCCATTCCGGGCAGTTGGCAGTGGTTCATATTTTACTAGTTTAGCTTGAAATTTTAACTTTAGGCTCCTCATTCTAAAATTATAGTTTAAATTTAAATTAACTTGAAGAAACTTATTATTGGCAAGCTATCAGCATTTCTGGTCCCCTGCCTTCCATGACATAAGAGTGGTTCCCTTCCTAACAGCCAACTTCTTTCTTGTTTATATTAAAACTAATGTAATCAAAAGATCACAAGATCACTTAGTTTTGTGGAAGCAGAGATTCCAGGGGTGGATACCAGATTCTAACGTCTTCTTTGTGATGGGAGGTTTGATTTAGTGTGGATACCTAAAAACATAACTTCACACTAATTGTAACTTAGTGGATGCAGTTTCATTTAGAGAGTTTATCTGGATAGAAAACTCAAAGCTACTTTTTCTACTTGAAAATTTCATTATGTGAACTTAGCCAAGTTCTTTTGCTGCATTTTAAACATGTAAATTCAAGCGGGTGCTTTCATTGTAAAGCCTTTATTTGTGAACTAGTGAACCTTAAATGTAAAGTGCTTATTTTATGTTATGTTGTTAAAATAAAACCAAGAGTTTTAAACTTTATGTTCGTTCCCTAGTTGTTTAATTGCTAGAGTCCAAATATTATGTAGCCCATTTTTATTTTTAAACTCCAGTTAGCACTTAATTAAATTCCACCGATGGTGGTAGCGCAAACCGGATAGTTATTACTGGTTAGGCATATAGTTTAGGACAAAGACGCTTCATTCTCCATGCCGGGACTGTAGCCATTGCTGTGCTAATTCTCGTAAAAGTCGAAGTAGACAGTAAAAGTAATATCTAAGAAGCCTAAGTCAACCTAAAGATGTCGGGGATGATACAAGCAACTCAGCCGTCGTAGCATCCGCCGTTACAATCCGATCGTCCACCCAACAACGTGGGTAGTGCGGGAAAAGCCACTTCTTCCCGTGTACAAACAAACAAGACGGCTGGCTTGGACCAGCGTAAAACTAGTGTGCCCGATTTTAATGCATGGATTAAAATGCGGAATAGTTCTTTCAGTGACCAGACCAGTAGTATCTCTTGTAAACCTAGAGATGATTTAATTAAACCTCCTAAAGGTAAAATTACAGGAAAAATCAAGATTTCCCCCAACCAAACTATTAACTTTTGTGTAAACAGTAGTGTGTCCGGAAAACCGGAAGTAAACAAAGATGTGTCCCGTGATTATTTTGATTTCTTTCCAGAGTTCTGTAAAGTCCAACTACACGAATTTAACTTAAAAATCAGTAGGCCAGCAATTCAAACTTAAATATTTTTTTTTCAGATCCTTATTTAAAAATAGGACCGATGTTTTAATGATTAACTCTATGTCAGTCTAGGGTGAAAATAAATGCATAATTATGGCTCTAGTACTAAACAGTTGTCCTCAGTGAAACGTAGGTTGTAATACCTAACCTAATGTAGTTTTTTTTTTTTAATTTACCAAAAACCTAACCAAGTAGTTTCCCGTGCGAATTTTCTGTTAAACAGTAAGTAGTGTGCTGCTACTAACGAGGCTCCACCTAGGAGCAACAAAACCTAAATAGTGTGTTTACCGAATTTTTAATCTTAAAACTTCAGAGACTGCGTTGTTGTACAAACCTGGAAAGTTAACGTAAATGCCGATGCATTAAGCAGGTATTTTGTTTAAACGTGTAATTGTTAAACATTTTCTTTTTCAGTAAAAATTGACTGCAAACTATTTGTATCTTTAAATTTATTAAGTGGTCTGTTGGAAGTAAAACCACACCAAAAGAAACTTCCAGTTAATTCCAGTTTTGGCCTTACCACCTAAATTTTAAGTGCCTATGTTTTCTCTCCTTATAATTTTCAACGTCTTTCTGATTGAAAGAAAAATCATAAGGATTGAACGACACATTTTAAATGTTCATTAGGAATGTTCTATGGGAGTCTAGTGATTCCTGGCTAACTCCTCTTTAAGTTTTTACGAAACATTTTTATTTATAAAAGATGTCTGTGTACCTCTGAGCGATAAAGGATAGCTCTGTCGTTAAAAGGTTGTTGGTTTTTATCCAAGAAACCTCCCAGCGTTGTAGTTTTATGTTAAGTTATGGAGTCTACCTCAAAACTCTTCTGTGTTTAAATATTTCTATGTAAACAAGTTAATTGGTAACCTTAAACCAATTTAGTGGTATTTGTTTAACAGTAAATAGAGCTAGTCATTCACTGCGTACCCACAGTATTCGAATCTCAGACCCCTATCGCAGGCTTAGGTTTTTTGAAATGCGTCCGTTGGTTTTTATCGCAGTTTACCTGGATAATAAAAAAAAAACTAGACTTGAGGAAAGGCAGAATGTAGCGGCCGAAGCTACGACTGTCGAGGTGCTTGTAGCCTCGCCGACATCAAGATGGTTTTCATCTTTAAATTACGTGTCTGGGTGGCCGTTTTTACTTTTCAGGAAACAGCACACTTTAACTACTGGCCCAGTATGGGTAATAGAGCGTCATGGTCCTAATTTCGTAGGCTAACTAATACTGATTTCACACTACTAAATTCGTCTCGCGTCCGGGCGCGCGCCAAATGAGAGCCAGCCCTGGGCAGCTGGTTTCGGATTTCACATTTAAAAATTCGTAGCGGCCGTGTTTTCTGCATCTAGCGGAGGGGTGACTCGTGCAGTCCTTACCCCACAACAATAGGACTGAGAAGGGGAACAGCACGAGGAAGGACGGTCTTTTGTGCGGGTAGACAGATAATACGCGATGATAATCCCCCGGCGCGCACCAGCCCGCTTTGCGGTAGCGGCCAAGCTGGCTCGCAAATAAGCGACCGGCACGCGCTGGCCCGAGACGAATTTAGTAGTGTGAAATGGTGAGCACGCGCCGAGCGCGAGACGAATTTAGTAGTGTGAAATCAGTATAAGTAACTTTAAAAGGGGGTATTCGCTGCCACCAGGTGGGTGTTGTTAATTGCAGCGCTGAGTTTAAATAATAAGTGGTTTTCTTAGTTAATTTAACTCTAGCAATTAATCGTACTAGTAAACAACTGACGTTTCACAAACTCTTGGTTTATTAAAAGGGCAAGATAAATATTAAAATAACACATACATGTTTAGACTAGCGTCACAAGAAAGCTTTAAAAAAAAAGCAACAAAAATTTTTACAATAAATTCGATTTCAAACTTCACATTCAAGAAGCAAAGAGTAATTTACAATTTCGACTAGAAAAAGTGTTTTGGGAACTCGCAAGAACCCTCTATTAAGTGCAAACAGCGGGAATTACACAATATAGTCCAAGACTATGTTTCTTAAGTCCGACTTAAGATCAAATCTATAAGTTTAAGATTTTGTTTCATTTGTGCGACAAGAGATCAAATCTACCGATCAACAAAAACGCTTACATGAGTTTGGGACAACTGGCCATCGAAGTCTCTGCTTCTGCAAACCTAATTGGTTTAAGTGATCATTTTAGTGTTTAGATTAAGTTCATAAAATAAACACGGTAAACAAAAGCTGGTTTTTAAGGAAGGGACCGTGAACCCTGACTGTAATGGTATTCTGTGCTGTGGCATGATTGGAGAGGATACCCGGACTCCAAATATCAAAAACCTCGGGGGGATAACTCAGTTTTTCTGAAGCTCCACACTTAAGGTCCCCACCCGCCAAAGTCCTCAACTTTGAGCGTGAAGTTCGACGAGAAGCTACCATCAGAATCGGCCAAACATAAAGGCTCTTAATAGCCACTTATCTGAACTTCATTCCTGTGAAACCAGAACATTAAATTTCCTTTTGGTTCGTCCACAGCATCCTTATCAAAAAGTCACCAAACTGAGCCGTAGCGCTCACACTTCCAGCCGCCGTAGCTTCAAAACCATGTACAAATGTAATTACTTCTTTTTATTTCATTACAGGCATAAAGCCGAAATACACTAGCTTAGTTGTGTTTTAGGAGTGGCTTCCTTTAAGGTACTTAACCTCACATATATGTTGGATGCAGACTTAGTATAATATTTTTTATTCTATTTGTTGTGCACCAAATGTCATGAAAAATGTCCGACTTTTCTCTATCGCCATTCTCTGCCGAGACAAAACTCAACTTATAATTTTCATATAGCCTTTTACTGAGCTAGTTTGTTTAACCTTTTTAGTTTAATCTTTTGCCCCCGGATCACTACCTCTGCTTAGCCTTCCTTCAGCAACGATTTAAACGCACGTGAATTTTATTTGTTGTAAATAGTAAACCAACTACCAACTGACTACCAACAATTCAAATGCAAAACAAATGATATGTTCCTTCAATTAAATTGCTAAAATCAAACTGTGCTTTACACTTCGACCCCCTTCCTTCAATAGTTGCAGTGCATAACACTGTAGTTTAATATTTTGTACACCAAAACTCCCAAAGTAACTAAAAAGCTAATTTTCCATTGTCAAACAGTTCAAAACTCGTTATTGGCACATGTCTACATAGTCCCTGTTCCTTCAAACGGCTCCCAATCAAAAGCCTTTGTTTACCCGACTTCTCCTCCCACTTTCCATTGTTCTCAAGGCCCTCAGCCAATCAGACCCCGTAGCTCTCCTACCCGTCCGCGCTTTTGCAACGAAAATCCGATGCTCTAGCATAAAAAGCCCCAGTTGCCCAACCTCCTTAGCACAGCTCACAGATCTAAAACAAGTGGTGGTCACGGCCGGTCAGGAGTGGAGATGCCGCGTTCTGAAGGTTGCCATGCCTGGCAAAGGTAGTGGTCAGTATGTCGTACTAGTTTAAATTGAAAGTTTACCTTTAGGACCCCCATTCTAAATTTTATAGTTTAATTTTAACTTACCTCTTGTTTTAGAATTTTACAGTGGAGTAGGCCAAACGGCATTTTCGGTCTTTACTTGCTGTAATGTCAGAGTGGTTCACTTCCTAAAAACCAACGTTCCTTTGTTTATTTTAAACCAAGTTTTAACTTAAACGGTAGACAGTGGCTCTTGAGGATTCGGGCGCTCTTTTGCGAAAGAGATATATGTCTAAAGACTAATTAAGACTTTAGCGGATGCTAGTTTAAATTAGAGGGTTTTCAGGATTGGACCCAAAAACTACTTTTTCTAGTTGAAATTGTTAATATTTATTTAAAAAGCCCGTTGTTGCTTTTTGTTTTTGAATTTTCTAAATGTAAATTCATTTTCTTTCACTGAAAGCCTTCTTGCTTTAATTTAAAGCTTTCATTGTAACTAGTGACCAAAATGTAAAGTGCCTTTTTCATTTGTTGTGAATTTTATTAAAACCAAGAGTTTTTAAAACTTCAAGTACGGTTTCTAGTGCAGATTAATTGCTTGCGTTTAAATAACATATAGCCCATCTTATTCTAAACCCCCTTAGCTTTTAAACTTACCCAGCGGTGGTGGCAGCCTTATAGACCAGGAAGATAGTTACTGGTTAGACCTATTCATTTTTAAAATAGGAAAGTATCTTCACTCCCTTCGAGATTGAGGCCCAACTGTGCTGTTATACGCAATAATAGTCAGAAAGTCATTATTCAGTCGTATCTACAAGCTGGATGACAACCACGAGTGTGGAGACGTTACAGCACTTAGCCTGTCGTAGCGTCCGCCGCTACATGACGTTATGGGGGTGGGGGACCAGAAATGCCGATGGCGTCACCTCCCATAAATCTCAAAGCTTAGGTTAGGTTAAGTTTAAAACTATAAATTTCGAATTCTAAGTCCAAAAGTTTAAATTTTCTAAACTAACACTAGTCTATATGAACCACTACCTTAGTCCGGCATGGCAACAATCGGACATGGGACACCTCTGTTACCGACTGGCGTAGCTACCTCTGGCTTGAGATCTGATGAGCGTGTGCTAAGGATGGAGGGCTGTGGGGCCTTTTTATGCAAGCAGGACGGATTCTCGCGACCAAAGCGCGAACGCTGAGGTGAGCTACGTACGGGAGTCTGATTGGTGGAGGGCAGGAGAACAATGGAAAAGTCGGCAGGGCAAAGGGTTTGGGACCCGAGCCGCTTGGAGTGACTGGGGCATGGGAAAACAGGCCTTTTTGAGTGTAACACAAAGGAACATTCGGATTTGACCAATGCACTATTATAAAATAAAAATAATTGGATTTAAAAGCTTGTATAGTGGCTTGTGCAATGAAGAAATCACTGCTGCTAAATTAAACAAGCATTTTAAATGATGTTTTAAACGATGTTACACATCGCTACTAAGGGGTGGGGGGGGGGGACTTGAAATATTGTTCAAACTCGAATTTTTTTAATAGAAGGATTTTGTTCAGATCTATTTGCATTGTATTTAATAGAAGGAATTGCCAGTTTGTTTACTTTGGGAATGGTAGCTACAGTCGGAGTGCACGAGAATTTATTTACAACAAAAAAAAAACGTGTCCGGTAAAATTCGTAGCAACTGTTGCCTTAAGCTCCGGTAGTGGTGATGGCAAAAGATTACGTTAAATTATTATAAAAAAGAAAAGGTTAAATGCACCAGCTTAGTTTAACAAAATGCTATAACGCATTTAAGTGAATTTAGCAGTATTTGCAGCCACAGATAATTGGTTTTTGATGGATTGAAATTTCTCAAATACATTCAAAATCATCACTTTAAATAACCTTAAGAAATATCAAACATAGCGTGTCTGTACATTCAAATGAGGTTAAGTACCTTCGTAGAGGAAGCTTCTCCTAATAAAACACTAAGCTAATGTATGTGGCTTTATGCCGAAAAGGAGTAAAATAAAAATAGGTACAATTTTTACAAGTGTTGAATAATGGTGGCTGGCGCCTGCGTGCGTTACGGCTCGGTTTGGTGAGGTTTTCAAATGGTTGCTGTAGCTAAACCAAGATGATTTTTAGAGATTTGTTTCTGGGGGAATGCAGATAAAGTTCTTGCCTATTAAGGGTTGAAAGATTCAGCCGACTCGGTCCATTATTCGTGGAGTTACAGATAGCCTAAGTTGGTGTTTTCACGGCGCCGGAGCGCTGAGAAAAAAAAACTGTTCGTTGCCGTAAACGAAAATTTCCCTCAGTTTTTTGATGGTTTGAGTCGAGGTCGCCTCTCAAATCGAGTGAAGAACCCTGACTTCTTTACAGCTCCCCACCGAGGATATTCTATTTGGGGTTCTTGGTGAACTTCACAATAGAAGCTAAAACAGAAGGGTTAGTGCACACAAGATATGCAAAAACTTGAACTGCCAAGCACTGTAATCAAAATTGCAAAAATACGCAGTATAAATGCATCAAGTTTTTGAGGAATACACCTCCAGTTGACAAAATACATCTCCTGTTTGAGTAATACTCCTCCAGGGGATACTTAGTCCTATCCCAGGATCGTTTTACATAGTTTAAAAGAACACTGGTTTTTGCAAAAATTAAAATCGCCGTTTTATTTTTATGGAGGACTAATGTGGTTGTGGCTTAATTAATTTAAAGCAAAGTTAAATTACAAAAATTAAGAACAATATTTTTCCAGCCATTAACTAAATGCTGTCCGCGCTATTTCGTGCAGGAAAATCGTACAAGCAATCAGAAAATGGGGCAAAAGACATTTATTCAAAGAAACACACTAGAATTTACAAAGTTAATTTTGGTTGTTTCTGTTTTAACAAGTAAATGAGGCCATCTATTGCTCCGGTAATATGTCCCTCACGGATCCGCCTCTACTTAAGTCTAGTCATTTTTTTTATCTGGGATGACTGCGATAGGAACCCTCCGGCGCATTACAATAAACCTAGACTGCGATAGTTGTTAGAAAATTTAAAACTATGGGCACGCCGTAAATGACCAGCTCTATTTACTGTTAAACTACTCCCGCTAGAATGGTTTGCGGTTACGAAACAACTTACACATAGAAATACAACACTGGGAGGTTAACGCAATAATCTTGTAACGACAGTGCTACCTTTTTCGCAGAGGGGTAGACAGACGGCTATTTTTAAAGAAAGCCATTTCGTAGAAAACTTAAAGAGGAACTAACCGGGGACAAGTTACAATTCCCATAGAATACTCCTAATGAATATTATTAAACGTGTCATTAAAATCTCTGTAATTATCCTTCCACACAAGAAGGCG
This sequence comes from Lithobius niger, assembly GCA_023313725.1. NCBI lineage: Eukaryota > Metazoa > Arthropoda > Chilopoda > Lithobiomorpha > Lithobiidae > Lithobius > Lithobius niger. Next base: position 40,741 of record JAHWFP010103817.1, on the reverse strand, counting down.
TTGATAATGACAGGGAGAATAAAACATTGGCACTTAAAATTTAGGTGTAAAGTCCAAAACAGGGATTAACTGGAAGTTGGTTAAGGATGAGCTTCCAACAGACCAAAATGTCATTAAAATTAAATGATTTTCATTCCCAGTCAAATTTTTACTGAAGATAAAAGTGTTTGAACAAGTTTAAAGTTTAAACAGAATACCGGCTTAAGGTGTCGGCATTGACTTGTTTTTTTCCAGGTTTGCATCAATGAAGCAGTCTGGGAATTTTAAGAATTCCTAACAAATTATTTATGTTTTAGGTTAGGAGACCTAGATGTAGCCACATTTGCAGCGGTGTACAACTACCATAGTTTAAAAAAACTTGAAAGGGAAACTGGTTTGTTAGGTTTCCGGTTTTTAGTGTAGAAAAAAAACTCAACCTGAAGAAAATTTACACACTACTAGGGTTAAACTGGGTTCCACCCGTTTGCACAAAAAAAAACTATTTTAGGAGAAAAAAAAACTACGCAAGTTTTAATTGTTCAGTTTGGTTAGCATTACAACCTTTGTTTCAACTAAAAAAACAATTATTTAGTTTAAAAAGTCAAATTTGTGGTGATCAAGCACAAAATTTCATCTTAACATTAAAACATCGGGTTCTAATTAAAGAGGATTAGAAAATTGCAAACAACTGGCATACAGATTTAATTAAAATTAAACTCAGGCAAACTGATTCTAGTAAATTCGGGGTAGAAATTAAAACAATCGACGGAAGCACATTTTCAGCCGACCTCTGGTTGGACAGATTTGCAAGTTTCTAAATTTCAGTTAGGGGTAGATTGGCTTCGTGCCGCAATCCAACTGGGGAAACTGTATTCGTTCACTTCCGGCATAACAGACACACCTAAACTCTGTTTAACATCACTGGTTGATAAACTTCATTGTATTTTACCTTTAAGAGGTTTATTTCTCAAGTCCAGCCACTCTGAAAAGTTAGGAGCTACTGGTTTTATTACGGGCGAAGCAAGAATAGTTTTGTGTTTACTACATTCATTCATGCCTGGTTCGAGCGATCTTATCTGCTTTACGAGGGGATAAGCGCGTGCCGCAATTATCACTGGACTGTTGATTGAGTCACGGCTGACTGGCTCCTTCACACATGAGCGAGCGGTAAACAACTTAGGTTTCAAATTACTAGGCTTGCTGGAAATTACAGCGGGGGTTTTTACCCGATAAGCGGGCAAAGTTTCGGTAGGGTGACTCTTTCTTGGCTTAGTATTTAATTTAGGCCTGCATAAATTGTTTAACTGAGTTATCCCATTTACGCCTAATACTACATCAAAGATGGAACTAGTTGCCAACGAAACACAAGCTGTGGTTTTTAACACTTCATCACTGGTTAATTTCAAGCTTAAATTTACCTGCGGCAATTTAATTTCTTGATCGCTTAAAACAGCTTTACATCTAATCACTTGTTTTAAACGCGACCAATTTTTGGCGAGTTTAGCACTGACGATGTTAGTTGTGCTAGCGGTATCGCATAAGAGTTTAGTGCTACGCTTACCGATAGCACAGTTTAATGTACTAGTCTTTAAAATTTCAGTGGCATCTTTACCGACGATAAAGCATGCATTTGCGGATGCCGAAGCTTTGTTGAATTCGGGGCATCGATAGAGCAGGTGCGAATACGATCCGCACTCGTAGCACGATCTAACATTAGATTTACTAGGGTTAGATATTACACTGTCATTGTCAGTACTGGCGGAGTCCCCACTAGTGGAGTCCGGTAAGGGCGCTGCAGTACCAGCCAGTTTAGCTGCAGTCTGGTAAATTTCTGAGCCAGTTCCGACGTTCAAACCTAACCTAACCTGCGTTATAGCCCAATTTTAACTAGCTGGTATATTTAATCTTTTGATTTTTGCACTTAATGCACTTTGGTAAACTTAACTCTTGCCATGAACCCTACCGGAGCTCAAACTTTTATGTTTGTTTATTTTCACGGACCCAGTGTATGAATTTTTATGTCTACTTTTTTTTAGCATTTCCTTCCAAACTCCGACCGTAGCAAACCTCTAAAAACGAAAACAAACTAGCTTTCCTTCAATTAAAACATGCCTTGTATATAGCAATCCATTTCCCAAAGTCAAATGTTTATTCTGAGCAATACACTTTGTCCCCCCCCCCCTCCTTCAGTAGTTGCGATGCATAACATCGTAGTTTATTTTTATAGGCCTAAACTCACTGCACTCATGCCAGGCCTCTAAATCATTTCACAAGCCGTTAAAAAAATCTTTTGTTGACTCAGCTCCTTCTGTAAACAATGTAAATACACGGAGTCAACTACCCACGCATTGAGAGCACTCAGCTACCCTGCCCGTCCGCGCTGTAATGGCCCGACTTCCGGTAGTGACAGCTCGGCCGGTTTTGGTCAGTCTCTCCTCCTCCAAGCGTCCACCCTCTTCCCCACTCACCCCCTCCGTCGCTCTCCTATAGGTCCGCGCTAACCCTCTACCTGCCTGCCAAGCAGAAGGCATACAAACCCAGACGCAGTAGAGTTACGTTAGCACAGCTCAGGATTCTCAAAGCTAAAGGTCGCTACGCCGGTCGGGAGTAGAGATGCCGCGGTCCGATTGTTGCCATGCCGGGCAAAGGTAGTGGTTCGTATGTAACTTAGTTTAGATTGAAAATTTAACTTTTGGACTTACACGTCAAAATTTATAGTTTAATTTTAAACTTAACCTTGTAGCTTTGAAGGTAATTTTATGGTGCGTCAAGCCAAACGGCATTTCGGACGTTGGCGACCCTAACTTAAGGGTTCACGGTCCCTTACTAAAAATCAGCTTTATTTTTATCGTTTCTTTAAACACAGTTTAATGCAAACAAAGGACGGTTTGATCTTCGTGGGTGTTCCATCGATTAAACGCTCGGATCGACTTTATATGTAGCTGAGGCTTCTATAATTTAAGGAGTTGACTTATCAACAGCAACTCTGGGAGGTTTAATGCTTTGCTGTTACACGTAGAAAAACAACTGTAAAACAGGTTTACTATTATAAGTCAGCCGAGGCTGTTTGTAATTTAGAGGGCTCCTTTGCGAAATCCCCGTTGCCTAAAAACTCACTGTTTCTACTTGAAATTGCTTTTGTATGAACTAAATCCATGTTCACGTGTACGAATTTAATGCAAAATTCTTGAAATGTTTTAAACTTAAAACCCAAGTTGTAAATTTTGCCAAATGTAAAGTGCGGTCATTTTAACATGTTTGTTTAAAATAAAAACCAGGAGTTTTAAACGTCCGACGGTTTATTCATTCGTTGTTCGCTAGAAGTTAGTATTTAAGACAATTCTCTTCAAATTTAACTTAGCTAGCCTGATTCCCACCTTGGTGGCAGCGTTACCGCTTATTATTACTAGTTAGCCTACATGATTAGGACGAAGGTAGCTCCATTCTCTACACCGGGACTATTGTGCTGTTTTAACCAAAACGTACTAAAAGTCAAACCAGAGTGATAATAAGGAAGATCCAGTTACACCAGGCGACCGGCGATGCTACAAGCACCTACCCCGTCGTAGCACCCGCCGTTACAAATGGTGGCAGCGGTGGGATGAACAGGTGCTGTTCCTACAAGCGTTTCCCCCCTGCCATGCTACTATGCCATTTGTGTTGAACAATTCTTCAACCAAGATGTCCGTGACTCAGTTACAATAGTCACAGAAGTAGACGCCCGCATTGCAGTCAAAATCAATGCCGAAAAAGATGCCAGCATTGCCGTTACTATCAATGCAAAACCGATGCCCGAACTGAAGCTAAAAAAGAGTGCCCATCACCCGCTCCAGTAGCGAAACCAGTACCGGAGCCAGGAAGCAAGAATAGCAGTCCCCCCCCCCCCCCGTCTTGGTAATCAACAAGCCGTGGACCGTCAACAGCGAGGAGGATTTCACCATTCATGGAAAGGAAGCTCCGTCGCAGTATCCAGTGGACCTTGGCAACAACGACCGTTGATCCAGTGAAGTAGGCCTCAGCCAGACGTCCTAAGTGTGCTAGCCGATTCATTCATCAGGTGGGAAGTTGGATTGGACTAGACTGACCGCACAGCAATTGTGTACGGGGTAAGTGTGCATAAGATATGCTTAAGGCCGCCAAGCCGAGTGTTATAGTTAAGAGCCTTTTAGGTATTTTAATTGTTTATACACCTGAGTGCTAGGGGTCTAAAATAAGTGTATTTCTTGTTAAAACCTACCAGTGTTGGGAGAGAAGTGTTTTTAGTAACTCGCTCTGCTCAATTTAAAAGTAAAATTAATTTGCGGCTGCATTTTAATGAAGTTTCATTTATAAGAGTTTTATTTTGAAGCTTAAAGTTAAAAATGTCCGACATGGACGTTTGAAGGTGTCATTAAAGACATACAGTATAAAGACCTTAAAAAGGCCTGTACTAAATTAGGCCTAACCGTGTGCGAAACTCGACACGAGTCAGTAACGATCTTGCAAAATGCCGTTGAGGAAGAAAGGATTTCTTTAACCGAACTCTCTGATGAACTAGCTCCGGCTATAGAGAAAAGAGAAGCCGAAATCTTACAAAAGAAAGAATTAGCAGCCAAAGAGCAAGAGCCTGCCCTCAAAACCGAAGAATTAAGGTTAAAAGCTTTAGAAATAGCCAACGCGGATAAACGCATGGCTTACGAACTAGCGTTGCGTGACCAAGATGCCCAAATCAGGGATCGAGACGCTCAGTTAAAGGAGCAAGAAGCACAAATTAGCGAAGCGCTAGTGCTCGTGAATTATTAAAGTTAGATAAGCAGATCGAACTAGCAAGGCTAACAGCTGCAAATCTTAATAATGGTAGTTCAAACCCTAGTAGTGGTACCGTTACCCCTTCTAACCCCAGTGTCACTGTAAACAAACCTGGTAAAATTGCTGACGCTGTCAGACTTGTAAATAGATGGACTTCCGAATCGAAAATTAAGAGTTTTTTAAAGATTTTTGAGAAAACTATGGAGACGCAAAGAATTGATAAAACAGAATGGGTGGTCGGACTCCAACCCCTATTAGGAGAAATTTTGATTAAAGTGTGTGATCAAATGTCTGTTTTAGAGATGCATGATTATGAATTAGTCAAAAAAAGGTTACTTGAAAGGTTTGTCCAAACTAAGGAAGCCGTCCAAGCTCAGTTTCGTTCACTTGAACGTGGCCCCGAACAATTGTTCCACGAACATGCGTTCGTACTCGAAACCCTATTTTCAAGATGGGTGTCCCTAGCTGAAGTGAATAGCAGCTATGACAAGTTAGCTAATTTAGTCTTACTTGAGCAATTCACCAAAACATGTCCTATTGCCCTGCGCAAGTGGTTGCCGGACCAAATTAAACTTGGTACGTTAACTGAAGCCGCCAAACTCTGTGACGAGTTCACAACCAGAAATAAACAAATTTCAGCCGACATGGCCCTTAAAACAGGGAAAGCACCCGCTAGTGCTCCGTCGTCTAGTCAGACTTCTAAAGTCTTTTCTAAACAAAACAAACAATCTCGAAATGTATTAACTAACCCGGTTGGGACTAATAATAGCAGTGATAGTGTAATTAGCTCTGATGCTAACACTGATAAAACCGACAGTGTCACATCTAACAATGTTAGAACGTGTTACGAATGCGGCTCGGCCTCGCACCTCCGCAATCGCTGCCCCGAACTTAACAAAGCTTCGGCATCCGCTAATGCATGCTTTCTCGTGGGGAAAGATGCCCTAACTATTTTAAAATCCAGCACTATAGATGCTAGCGTAGGAAAACATAACATTAAAGTTTTGTGCGATTCCGGGAGCTCAGTTTCAATCGTCAGTGCTAAACTGGCCAAAGGTTGGCCACGCCTAAAGCAAAAAAGTAAGTGTCACACTATTCTAAGCAACGACATAGTTGTGTTAGAACAGGTAAACATAGGTTTCAAATTAACGAACGGAGCAGTGTTAAAAACAGTAGCTTGCGTTTCGAATGCATCTAGGCCTATTTTCGATGTGGTTTTGGGTATACCAGGGATTAATTTGTTAAACCAAACGGTAAACCAGTCTCGAGATTTTGCCCCCAACGCTGCGAATGTGTCATCCCCCCGAGCGCGTCAATCAAAAAAGCGCTCACGTAAACAAACCCCGCCCAGCCCCACGGAAGTGGTCAAGTCCCAAGCGTCGCGAGACTCTCGGACGCCTGACGAACGGCAACCAATTGTCGTTCGGTCGCCAAATACAAAAGTTTTGAATGGGAGGGATGCCATTAAAAATTCCTCTGGCCAGCGCCAAGTACAACAGCAACAAGTGGAAACTGTCCACGCCCCAACGATCCTCAATTGGCTACAGTGTCGCCATAAGGCCAACACACCTCCAAAAGGTAATCTGAAACGCAGTTTCTCAGATAATGATATGAGCCGCAGTTTGTCCATGTCCAGTTGGCCAGAAATTAACGAAACCAGCTTCGCAAGTTGGCTTGTGTCACGAAGTAAATCGTCCCCTAACCTAAAAGGTTAGTAAAGACAGCTTGACTGATTTTAAATAAAATTAAATCGGTATGCCAGTAGTGAAAACTTAAATGCAATTTTTTTCCTGATCCTTTTTTTACATTAGGACCGATGTTTTGTTGTTAAACTTTTATCTTGGATAAAAAGATTAAATTTTTGTGCTTGATCACCACAATTATGACTCTTTAAACTAAATAATTGTTTTTTTAGTTGAAACGAAGGTTGTAATGCTAACCTAACCGAAAGTTAAAATGTAATTTTACCAGTAGAGAGTAACTAAAACCTTTAAATAGGTCTCCTAACTGAATAACTAAAAACTCGCGTAGTTTTTTTTCCCAGTTCATTTTTTTAAAAGAGGACCAATGTTTTAGTGTGAATTCTATGTCAGTCTAGGGTGGAAATACATGCATTATTATGGCTCTAGTACTGGATAGAAGTTCCCAATGAAACAGAGGTTGCAAAACCTAGCTTTGTGTAGTTTTTGTTCTCTAAATTAGAGTTTTATTTTTGCCATTAAAAGCAAACCCAACAAAGTAAATTCCTGTGCGAGTTTCTTTTAAATGGTAATTGTACGCCGCTACAAAAGTGGCTACATCTATGAACACCTAACCTAAAAACACCAAAAATGTGTTTGCTTTTAAAAGTCTGCAAACTTTAAACTGATTCATTGAACAAACCTGGATAGTTGTGTAACGAACGTTGATACTCTCAGCAGGTATTTTGTTTAAACATTAATTGTTAAAACACTTCATTTTCAGTACAAATTGACTGGAAATTATTTTTTTATCTTTAAAATTTTGTTAAGTGGTATATTGAAAGTGCAACCACACCAAAAGGAACTTTCAGCTATTTTCCCGTTTTGGACTCTACATCTAAATTTTAAGTGCCTATGTTTTACTCTTTTTGTCACTATCAACGTCTCCCTTTGTGGGAGAATATTGTCAAAGATTGTAACGTCACTAATTAAATATTCATTAGGAGCATTCTACGGGGGTTGCAACTTGTTCCCGGTTGGCCCTTCTTAAGGTTTTTACGAAACATTTTTCCTGCAAAACAATTTGTCTGTTTTACCTCGGAGTGCAAAAGGTCAACTCTGTCGTTAAAAGGTTGTTGCGTTATTATCCATAAAACCTCCCAGTGTTGTATAATATGTTTAAGTTATGGGTACCATCTCTAAACCCTTCAGTGTACAAATTTCCTATGTAAAACAAGTTGTTTGGTAACCTTAAACCACTCCAGTGGTAGTCTGTTAACTTTAAATAGATCTGATAGTTGCGCATGCGCTCATAGTACCCTCTATTCCGATCCTTATCGCAAGCTAGGTCCTGAGAAGTGCACCCAGGGGTCTTTTTTCGAGGTTTACCCAGATAAAAAAAATAACTTTCTGTGGAAGGCTGACTGGTTAGAGCATCTCATTTGAATTAACAGCTACAAAAACCCTTAAACTGTAACACTTTATGGTCAAATTTAGTGTTTTTATTTATATAAACCTTCGTTTGCTCCAATTTTCTTTGTGGCCTGTACGAATTTCCTGCAACAGGCAGCGCGGACAGCACTAAGTTAATTTTTTCAGATAGTGTCCCTTTAAACTTGTAATTTTTATTTACAAAAATTTCTTGAGCCGCAAAAACGTCAGTCCCCCAAAAATATAAAATGGCAATTTTTATTTTTTGTAAACAGTGTATTCTTATAACTTGTGATAATGTATTTCACGGGAGGTGTATTCCTCAGAAGGTGTATTCCTTGGTGCATTAATTTATGCAATTTATTTACATGGCTTGGCAGTCTTGTTTTTGGCATATCTTGTGTGCACTAACCTTTCTGTTGTAGCATTTATTTGGAGTTCAACAGGAACCCTGAATAAAGTCCTCCGTGTGGGGGCATGTAAACGCGGTCTCGTATCTGACGCTCGTGGTGAGGACACCTCAACACCACCGAAGAAAAAACCTGAGGGCAGAATTCTTCCACACCAGAAGAAAGTCGTCTTTATGGCGATTCCACTTTAAAAAAATGTAAATAATGTATATTTCCTTTTCGTAGGCATAAAGCCAAAACACTTCCAGCTTAGTTATGTTGTAGATGTAAAACACACGATATTTTTTATTTGTAACAGGTGACGACTTTGTTTATTCATGAAAAATGTCCGACGTTCAAACCTAACCTAACCTGCGTTATAGCCCAATTTTAACTAGCTGGTATATTTAATCTTTTGATTTTTGCACTTAATGCACTTTGGTAAACTAACTTCTTAACGTTAAATTATTACAAAAAGAAAAGGTTAAATGTACCAGCCTAGTTTAACAAAATGCTATAATGCATTTAAGTGAATTTAGCATTATTTGCAGCAGCAGATAATTGGTTTTTGATGGATTGAAATTTCTCAAAATACATTCAAAATCGTCACCTTAAATAAACTTTAAAAATATCAAACATAAGGTGTCTGTACATTCAAATGAGGTTAAGTACCTTCGAAGAGGAAGCCCCTCCTAATAAAACACTAAGCTAATGTATGTGGCTTTATGCCGAAAAGGAGTAAAAGAAAAATAAGTACAATTTTTACAAATGTTGAATAATGGCGGCTGGCGCTTGCGTGCGTTACAACTCGGTTTGGTGACGTTTTCAAATGGTTGCTGCAGCTAAACCAAGATGATTTTTAGGGATCTGTTTCCGGGGAATGCAGATAAAGTTCTTGCCTATTAAGGGTTGAAAGATTCAGCCGAATCGGTCCATTATTCGTGGAGTTACAGATAGCCAAAGTTGGTGTTTTCACGGTGCCGGAGCGCTGAGAAAAAAAAAACTGTTCGAGTAAAGAACCCTGCCTTCTTTACAAGAACGGTTAGCGACATATTACCAGAGCAATAGATGGCGTCATTTATTTGTTAAATGATACAAAAACATAAAACTGTAACTTTTGGTGAAACCAAAAATAGAGTTTTCTGTTCAAAACTCTCCCCCCCCCCCGGGTTTTCTTGATGCTTGCACGATATTCCTGCACGAAGCAGCGTGGACAGCCTTAAGTTAATTGGTGCAAAACTAGTGTTCGTTCATTAATATGTAATTGTTGATTTTACTTAAATTTTCTAAGACACAAAAACGGTAGTCCCCCAAAAATACAAAACGGCAATGTTAATTTTTGTAAAAAAGTGTATAAATTTTAATTTGTTTAAAAACACGGTAACAATTTTGTATTACATGGCTTGGCAGTCTTGTTCGTTTGCAGATCTTGTGTACACTGATCCTTTCCGTTTTATCTTTTATTTGGAGTTCAACAGGAACCCTAAATAAAATCTCTTGTGTGGGGGCATGTAACTGAGCCTCGTGTTTCAGGGCGCAACGAACACTTTTATTTTCTTTGGCACTCCTGCGCCAAAAGACCTCGCACCCCAAACCATCATATCTCCACGAATAATAGACTAAAACCACCCATCTTTTCAGCCCTTAATAGCTCTACACTTCTGCTAAAATCCTACGGAAACAGAACTGGAAAATTCAACACCGAAATTTTTCAACACCAGCTAAAAAAAACTGTTCAAACCAGACATCGCCGCTAAAAACGGACGTGTTTTTTCCCCCCAAATTAACACTATTTCCACAACAGTTCTAAATTGGCCCAACCGATTTTCCTGAAACTTCTCTCCAATCGAAGATCTCTCTGTGCAGTACAATCTGGCCCAAACAGAATTAAAATTCGTTCATCCGATCTTTTTATATTCACCAAAACGTATAGCGCCAAAACCTGACACTTCCGAACTCAACTTCCGGGCGCCATTATTCAAAACCTTGTACATTTATATATACTAGCGGAGTCGCTCGCTTCGCTCGCTCATTTCGCACGCTCGAGGAGATTTCTTGTTGCAACTCATATGGTGCTGACAGACACTCCCAGCAAAAATTATCACACAAATGTTCAAGGAAGTGATCCGAATAATGTGTGCATTTTTCCAGTACGGAGTAAATATTTATCCTACAACTTACTAAGAGTGTTTAAGAAAGAGTGCTGTTTCTGATGACAAATGCTGATTTTCATTCGCTTCGCTCACTCAATCAGCAAAACCTCAGAAACGTGACCTGCACCACCACAGCCGACCTCCATGAACAACACATCAACAGAAAACGCCACGGTTTGAACGTAAGTTAGGCCTACACAAGACACTAACTCGTTCCCAAAGGCTACTCATGTTTTACCACAAATAAGGAGGGAACTGGCTGATTGCCTTACGTAAACACTAATGCTCGAATATTGTTGTTTGAAATGATACAAATGCAGACTTAAAAATATTCTTGGCACCCTTTTCTGGTGTCAATATATTTTCTATACGCAATTTAGTTTTTAATATTTTTCTGTCTTTGTGCTAAACGATAATTCTCTTTTCCAAGATTTGCCAGTTATTATACAGGGTGTCCCAAAAGTCCCAGTCCCCCTCTAGGAAAACATTGTTTGTTACCTTACTGTGAAAGTTTTCGTCACAATTAGAGTCATAATTACTGGAATTATGTAGAAAATGTCCGCTCATTTTCACAACGAGGACACTTTTTAATGTTCAGCTAATTTTCGGTGGCTGGCTCCCACCATCCTCAGGCACTCTGACAAACACGGAGGCCAAAAAAAACTTTCGTCGGAGTGCCTGAGGATGGTGGCAGCCAGCCACAGAAAATTAGCTAGACATTAAAACGTGTCCTCGTTGTGAAAATGAGCGGAAATTTTCTACATAATTCTAGTAATTATGACTAACAGTCCCCCTCACAACTTTTGAAGGGGTTGAAGACAATCAAACCCTGGCAATGTAGGTTTGGTTTAAGGATTTACCTTTGTGTACAACCGGCATTTTGCCTGCCCCCATGGAGGGGGGGGGGCAGGGGCCCCAACTAAGAAATTTCCAATGTAAAGGAATACCTGATTTGAAAGGTCTTTATTAGGCGAGTAAAATATGCCACAATGTGAGCTTCGATACGATGAGCCCGTCTAAAATGGCGGCCGGTCAAACACTACAATTTTCCTCTGTATCCCTATGTGTTACTCAGGCTAAATACATCGTAAAGGGACGTAGGTGGCAGCAAAATGCCCCCTCCCTCACTAGCTCTCTCTAGGAAGTGAGGTCCACGAGCATGTAATTCCTTTCAATCCTTTGAACGCTTAATGAACACAATGTTCAACTAATGGAAAATGTTCACCATCTGAGTTTTATGTTTTGTTTTGCCAGTAGCGAAGCAAGGTCGGTCCGATTATTATTAAAAGATAGACCGAGGGGTGGGGGGGGGGAGGGGGGGGACTGCGGCCCAGACTTTTGGTATCAAACTGCAAACGACGTTGTGGGAGTAATCCAATCAAATTGAGAGAAGCATTTTGCTGCCACCTACGTCCCTTTGCAACGTCTTTAGCTTGAGTAACACACTGAATATAGAGGAAAATCGTAATTTTTGAATGGCCACCATTTTGAATGTGCTCATCGTATCGATGCAATCATTGCGGCATTTTACTCGCCTAATGAAGACCTTTCAAATAAGGTATTCCTTTACCCCCCATTCCATTGGAAATTTCTGAGTTGGGGCCCATAGCCCTCCCCTCCCCCGTATGGGGGGGGGGGGGGGGGGCAGGCGAAATGCCGGTTGTACACAAAGATAGATCCTTTAACCAAACCTACCTACATTGCCAGTGTTTCACTGTCTTCATTCAACCCCTTCAAAAGTTGTGAGGGGGAACTGGGACTTTTGGGACACCCTGTATAATCGATGAATGACTCCCAAGTTTAAAACGGGTAATACAATAATACTGCCAAAACTATGCATGTTTATGATTGTTACTGAGAACAACAAGTGATTGGCTTGTGTGCATGTTGATCGGTTACCGTTAGACCATTGTTGATGGACGTTCTGGACGGCTTCGAGACTTCCACGAAACAAATTTGGCAACAATCATGACGTCATGTATTGTTGAGGCATTGTTGGGTGATTGTTGCTGATTGTTGCAAATGGTCATTTTTCGTTAATTTCGGAGGAAATTTTATGTTGCAACTCTTATGTCGCAATCAGACGCCCCCAACAAAAATGATGACGCAAGTGTTCAAGGAAGTAATCCGAATAAAGTATCTGTTTTTCCTAATGCTACAGCTAATAAACAAACGATAAAATAAACTAAAGAAAAAACGTAAAAAATTTGAATAAGGTTTCACATGGAGTAAATACTACAGGCACATATTGGTATTAAAACCAGAAGCTTATAAATACAAACACGTCCATACGACATAGGAGTATCTAAGTTGTAACTCTTACTTTGTATTCCACCACTTGTCAGAAGTTCGCCTGGGAGAGAAGCTGTGGATTTTGCTTCATGAATCCTGATCAAGGGTGGTTCACGAGAACTGGCGTGGAACCGGGAGGCACGCAAGTTCTATTCCAGTTCGCCTTGGCTTTAGAAACAAAGCTTCTTCTGCACTTCATTTCATTTAAACGCTTTGCGAAGTAATACGATCTTGAATGAAAGCTACGCCTATACAGGGTACTAAAGCGTACTCGGTGCGCTCGAGATTTGTAGTTGCAACTCTTACGATGCCTCAGACGCCCCCAACAAAAATTATGAAGGAAATGTTGAAAGAACTGATTCGAATAAAGTATGCGTTTTTCCTAATGCTACAGTTCGAAAACAAACGATAAAAAAAACAAAAAATTACGTAAAAAATTTTGATTGGGGCAGTAAGGTTTCACACGGAGTAAACACTACAGGCACATATTGGTATGTAAAACAAGAAGCTAGTTTATAAATAAAAGGTACTAAAGCGTACCCAATGATGCTCACCTTTCACCACAATGGTAGTACTGGATGATAACCACGAGGAGAGTTGGGCAAATGGCTAAAAGTAAACGCTGTAGATTCTTGCTGTTTGAAACGTTACGAAATGCACACGTAGAAATATTCTTGACTGCCTTTTTCGTTTTCAATATATTTTATTTACGCAATTTAGTATTTAGTATTTCTTACTTTGCGTTACTGCTAAACGATTATTCGGGTGTGCTGGATTAGTCAGCATTCACTTGAACGACGCAAGTCTTTCAGATAAAACAGATAACAAAACAATGTTGCGAAATATTCAATTCGTGTTTAGCAATTGTTACTGAAGAAGGCAAAGCAAGTTATAGACATGCTCCTCTTTTACTGTTGCCTGGCAGTCCATTGTTGATGGACGTTCCTGAAAACTTCGAAAAAAAACTTTGGTCCACGACAATGGATTTTGGTCAACACTGTCTGACGTCATGTATTGTTGCGTGATTGTTGCTGATTGTTGCGTGATTGTTGCGGGGTTTTGTTTTCCGCTTATTTGGAGGTTATAAATGCAGTTTCGGACATTAAGAATAGGCCTAAACAATGTACGGTTTTCTTACCATTCTTCCGACACATTTCTCATATTTGTAGCCGTCTACTTCCAGAGGAGAAGACGAACAAACAACTTTCCAACCAACCAACCAACCAACCAAGCAGCCACAAATTGCATCTTTTTAATGATGAGGGTATTTCTCATTATTCCTTTCAGGCAAAAAGCCTAATACACTAGCTTAGTTGTGACAATAGGAGGGGCTGTCAACTGGCACTTAACTATGGTTGCCCAGGAGCGCCACCACACTTTTCAGTTCACAAAGTACAGAACTACTGTTTTCATTTCCAATTTACAAAAAAAATATTCAAATTCAAACGCTAATTCAAAATGCAAACTCAAAATCAAAACGCAAATTCAAAATCAAAACGCAAAATCAAAATCAAAACCCAAAATTAAAACGCAATTTTAAATCAAAATGCAAAATCAAAACAATTTCAAAATCAAAACCTAAATTCAAAATTAAAACGCAATTTCAAAATCAAAATGCAAAATCAAAACGCAATTTCAAAATCAAAACGCAAAACCAAAATGCAAACTCAAAATCAAAATACAAAATCAAAACGCAATTTCAAAATCAAAATTCAATTTCAATTCACGTTTTTGCACGTGGCCCAAGAGCGCCATCTGTTGCTTTTCCTATGGGTGGCGGCCGAGGTCCACCTAGGAAATGCCAACGGCAAATTCAAGCTACGCGATTACATTTTTAGCACGTGGCGCAGAAGCGCCATTCTTTGCTTTTCGTATGGGCGCTGGCCCACAAGCGCCACCATAACTAGGTCAGTCCCTTAAGTACAACACAAGAAAGAAAGTCAACCTGAATTAGGTGTTTGCACTAACTTTCAAGGCCGCGTTATGTATTATGGCACCAGGAATCTTTTATAATATCTTATTTGCCGAATAAATAAATCTCGAACCAACGCATTTTTTTTTTTTTTAATTTAGCTCTATACAGGGTGGTCCAAAAGTCGGGCCTACCTGAATATATCCTAAATGGTGTCAAATATCCTGAAAACAAGTTTATAGTAATAATGAGTAAACAGCGGGGATTCAGATGAGTGTAAAGACGATGACCTTGAAGACCTCCATCAAGGTCATCGCGTTGCTAACTCCTAAAAGAAGCACCGTAGACCATCAGTGCAAATTTGAAAGTTGTAGGTAATCATTAAAAACTGCCAAGCCAAAAAACAGAATGGAAATCCATGTAGAAACGCCAGATCCCAACGCTGTTTATTTCATGTTTGTTTGTTGTTTTACGGGTATTAGCCAGTTTTGTGTATTTCATTGCGTGAAATTTGAACAATGTTTCTGTCACCATTTTATTGTTCAGAACCAACGGGTGTGGTACGTGGTCAACATGTTATTAGTGGGTTCTAAACAAATAACATGGGCGTACATAACTGTAACGAACTTGTAAATAAATTAATGGTAAATAACTTTGTAAACAACTACAAAAGCTGCAAACTTGCAACTTGAAGGCTGTTTTCGTAACCTCGTACTATTGAGTCAGAAATGGAGGATTAATTTTGACCAACAAAGA
>JAHWFP010103817.1:0-16091 GCA_023313725.1 Lithobius niger | reverse complement strand
TTGAATTTTGATTTTGACTTTGCGTTGTGATTTTGAAATTGTGTTTTAATTTTGCGTTTTGATTTTGAGTTTGCGTATTGGTTTTGCGTTTTGATTTTGAAATTGCGTTTTGACTTTGCATTTTGATTTTGTCTTTTTGTTTTGGTATTGCATTTTGATTTTGCGTTTTGATTTTAAGTTTGGGTTTTGGTTTTGCGTTTTGATTTTGAAATTGCGTTTTGATTAATGAAATAGCGTTTTAAATTTGCGTTTTGATTTTCAGTTTGCGTTTTAGTTTGCGTTTTGGTTTTGACTTTGCGTTTTGGTTTTGCGTTTTGATTTTGACTTTGCGTTTTGACAATGGCGAAACGAATACGAATAATTGATATTTGCGTTTTGATTTTGAAATTGCGTTTTGTTTTTGCGTTTTGATTTTGCATTTTGATTTTGAAATTGCGTTTTGATTTTGAAATTGTGTTTTGATTTTGCATTTTGATTTTGCATTTTAATTTTGCGTTTTGATTTTGAATTTGCATTTTTATTTTGCATTTTTATTTGAAATTGCGTTTTAATTTTGAGTTTTGATTTTGATTTTGCGTTTTGATTTTGAATTGCGTTTTGATTTTGAATTTGTGGTTTGATTTTGAATTTTTGTTTTGAATTTGCGTTTTGAATTCGCGTTTGAATTAAAATTTGCAAATGAAATGCCAATTTTGTTCTTTGTGAGGTAAAAAGTGTTGTGGCGCTCGTGGGCCACCATACTTAACCTCAAATACATGTTGGATTTACGCATTTTTAGAACGATATTTTTTTATTCCTGTTTGATGGCCATGAAAATTTTCTGACTTCCACAACCTTCATTATCTGCTTCTGCAAATAATTTTAAACTTAATTTTAATGCGTTTTAGCATTTTGCTAAGCTAGTTATTTAATCCTTTGATATTTTAGTATTTGCCCCTTGAACCCTACCATAGCTTGACGAATTTATTTAATCGAATTTTAACGGACCCACTTTTGTTGTACATATTTCAACTTAAATCTCCAGTTAAAAACACAGATTGTGTCTACCAATTCCAAAGCCAAACATCTAGCTTTCCTTCTATTAAACATGTCAATAGATCTGAGCAATCCTTCAATTAATTGCAATCATTCCAGTTTAATTTAAAAGGCTTTTCACTTTATTAATCAAGTAAAACTTGAAATGCCCCTTCTTTACCAAGCCGTGTATCCTTCAAAGTTCTCCACGCAATCTGTCACTCAAACAGCTGGCTCCTCCCACTTTTCATTGTTCTCGAGGCCCTCAGCCAATCAGAAAGGGGTAGCTCTCCTCGACGTCCGCACTTGGTCCTGCTGGAGCCGACCTGCTGGCATAAAATCCCCAGGGAGTCCTCAAGCCTTAGCACAGCTCACAGATCTCAAGCTAGAGGTGGTCATGCCAGTCGGGAGTTGAGATGTCACGGTCCAAATGTTGCCATGCCGAGCAATGGGTAGTGGTTCGTATGTTACTAGTTTAAGCTTGAAAATTTACCTTTAGGAACTCTATTCTAAATTTATAATTAAATTTTAAACTAACTTCTAGTCTTCAGAACTTTTATGGTTGCCTAAGCCATCAGCATTTCTGGCCCCCTGCCTTCCATAACGTAAGGGTGGTTCCCTTTCTAAAATCCAGTTTTGATCTCTTGAGGATTCGGGAAACACAACTGTAAGGACTAATCTGTAACTTAGCGGATGCGGTTCTAATTAGAGGGTTTTTTTTAGGATTGGAACCCACAGACAACTTTTTCTCAAACGAAAATTTTGATTTAAAGAACTAAAATCTAGTTCTTATTTGTAACTGAATTACTAAATATAAATTTGTTTTGCTTTCACGTAAAGCCAGTCATGTAAATTAGTGAACTTAATGTAAAGTGTATCTTTTTCATTTGTTGTTAAGAATAAAACCAAGAATTTTAAACTGCAAGTTCGTTCCCTAGTGGATTAATTACTCGAGTTAGTATATTATGTAGCCCATTTGTATTTTATAACTCCAGTTAGCTTTTAACTTTGTTCCACCGATGGTGGCAGCGCAAACCGGATGGTTATTACTGGATAGGCCTATCGTTTAGGACAAAGACGCTTCATTCCTCATTCCGGAACTGTAGCCAATGCTGTGCTAATTTTCCGTAAAAGTCGAAATAGACAGTCAAGAGTAATATATCTAGTAGCCTATGTCAACCAAAGATGTCGGGGATGATACAATCACCTCAGCCGTCGTAGCATCTGCTGTTACACTCCGGTACGCAGGAGGGTAGTTAGAAGGGTACTGGATTGACCCAAAACAAGAGGTTGAAGTGGCAGTTGATCGCGAAGACCAAAGCCGTATCCCGTAGAAAGCCTGCGGTTCTTGCAAGGTGCGTCGGAGACAGGAGCAGGCTTGTAGAGGAAACAGTCCGGAAAGATGCTTTCCACCGTTTTTAGCAGGTCGGATAGAGGAATCTCAGAAGGATCCGAATCACCGGGAAACGGGGGTCAGCTTGTGCGGGAGAGGTAGGGTCATGGGAACGATAGGAAGTTCCGTCTTCATCACTAAACAGAGATGCCTGTTCCCCAGGTTCGGCAAAGGAAGGTGGCGGAGCCGGAGGAGGAACGGGATCTGGTCGGTGGGAGGGTCCGGAATCAGAAGCAGAGATGCGTGGTCATTTTGGCATTGTAGCCACCCAGGCCGAAGTATAGGACTTGGGATCTGAAGGCGGTGGCTGTTTTCGCTTGAACGTTTCTAGGGCCGAATCCATGAGGGCATGTGCTTGGGACTTGGAAAGTGGTTCCTCAGGTTTGCTGGTGGCGGAACGTGAAACGACAGAAGGTCGAGAGGAATGAGCGGAAAGATCCAAGAGGCTAAGGCAGGAGGAGGTCTCATAACCAGAGCATAACCAGGCATTAATGAACACTGCCGTACTCAAAAGCGATAGGATTAAACATGGCGACACTACCAGTATTATTGTACAGAGAAGCACCCCTGGTGGGAGCTAAGTGGATTAGATTAAAACAAAATAATTAAATTATTTTATTTTGAGCAATGAAAGGCATAAAATAAGTGATTTTAGCTATGATTACTAAGGCTGTACCGATACCGAGCTGCCGAGCCGATTCTCGGCGAACAGAGCATGATCGGCAATGCTCGGTACACCGAGCGATGACGTCCTTTAACCAAGCCGAGCAGCGCGTCTCACGTCTAGTTTTGACACGCGATCCTGGGGCCCATGGACCTTGAACGCAAGCTTCAGTTCGTCGGATTCCAGTTCGATGATTATGGTCTATGCATGGTTCTTACTGCAGGAAGGTTGAACGATTACCACAGAATTCAATACAGGAACTAAATTTGCAGGTAATTCGTGCAGATTAACTAGTTTTTTTATGCTAAAACCTGAAAAAAATTAAGAAACTTACCTTCATGAAGAAAAACCTCTGTGTTATAGTGTCAACAGCACTCATTTAATTATTTTGAATGGTCAATTGTTAAAACTTTTATTAGCTTAAAAGTAATTTAACTCATAATAAAAATTACTTGTTTTGTTATAATAATGATTGTTAATGCAGGTTTAATTGGCCACATTAGATATGTCCATATGTCATCAATTTCAGTTTACGAAACTAATAGCAGGCTGTTTTTGTACAAAGAATTGTTCTGTCTAGAACCTGCGTGGCATTTAGCGAGTACTGATGACAGGTATGATGCCGGTGTGTATGGGGCAAGGTAGCCTAATGGTTAGCACGACCATATCATGTACAAGCATTTCATGTGCAAAAGGTCCTGGGTTCGATCCTGACCTCAGCCACCCCTGGTATTTTCGGAAAGAGAAGGGCCCTGTGATGCCTCGTGTTCATGTCGATTGTGGCATGTAAAAGATCCTAGGAATTTCCGATTGACATTATCTAGCAAAATTGTCCCTTACAGCTGCCGGTGTGAAAAATGTAAAAATTTGCAAGTGGTAAAAAAAAGGGAAATATGTAAAAATCACGAGTGATCGTGCGAAAAAAAAAGCAAAACGCACTAAAGAATTAAAAAAACAAAAACAATTATCCGTCTTCATTTTGGGGCCGGAATTACGTAGGCATGTATGTTGTTAGCATGCGGAAAAAATAATGGATTGGTTTATTGCCGTAGTCTCTTTGAATTCGCTTTCGCTCTCTTGTGTGTAAGTACAAAGAAATTACAATGGTTACAACAAAAGAAAAAATTGTTTTGAAGAATTGTGAAAATGGTGTGATATATGAAAACGAAGAAATAGTGTTTCAAAACTGAAAAGTAGGCATGTGAAAAAATGAAAAGCAGGTATGTAAAAAACGTGAAAAAATTAAAAAGTTGGAATGTGAGAAAATGTAAAAATAGCTGGTACTCCCGGCCCCTCCCCTGGGATTACTAAAGCTGCCCGGTTCTGCTCGGCAGCACTGATCGGCTCGGTTATGCTCGGTGTACCAAGCATTTTTTAAGCTCTCGGCTCGGGATCGGCTAGGCAGGAAAAAATGTGATCGGTACAGCCTTAATGATTACTGAATTAAGTATTTTGCAGATAGCAAGAGTGAGTTTATTTTCAAGGCTGAAGTACTGCTACAGAGCAAATACGCATAAGTTATATTATTACCTTAATTACTTGCGGATGAAAAACATTTTAAATGGAGTACACACCTAATTGTTTTTTGGCACCAACTGCAAAATAGTCCCCTTAAAACTAAAATTTAAATTTCTTCAAATTCCTACCTTAAGAAAGCTACAGGATGTATATAGATCATATAAATGAACCAAAATGCAGCGCTCTGCAGAAGTGCAATCTGTAGGATTTGAAACATGCTTCACAATCTTGCACAATCTACAAACAGAGAAGACCAGGTTTCAATAAAGGAATTTGCAATGACATTACGAACACCATGTTTATGCAATAAATTCATACACGAAACCAAAATTCCTCCCTTTGTCATAAAGCTATCTCCCTCTGAACATAATTTGTAAAACTTGTGCCTCGATCACTCACCCTTCAAAGGCTGCTGCAGTTTGTTCTTGTGACACCAGAAGACAGCAGTGATATCTCCGAAGAATACCAACAATGTACAGGCTGAGAGAGGTTGTATAACTGCCCGCAAGATTTGCAGACTTGCTCACCAAGAGGCTTTCAACGTCTACTAATTCTTTTAACAGCTAAAAAAGAAACACCAAATATACATATATATAATAAGGTAGGTGTACATTAGTATGTGTATGTGATGTTATCAAAAATCACATTATCTTGCTGGGCACTTAAAATTAGAAATTACTCCCCAACATTGCTATTTTAGCGTACGTGCCTAAGTATGCTAAAATGGTAACTGCGGGCCATTATTCTCGGACAAAGCACAACTCACCGGATAGCTCATAACATCTCACGAATTTATTCAACAATATTTAACAAGCAGTTACAAAGTCGGACTAATCTGGGGACATAATGCAGTTCTCATCCTCATGACCTGCCGCCACCTCTTGCCGAACCAGACTGCTTGGCGACAACGGTTGGTCACGCGCATAAGCACAGTGCCAGAGGTGTGCGTCAAAGCACTAATAAGGGAGGTGCGGAGGCAAGTAACATCACAAACTCTCCCTCCCCCCACAAAAAAAAACAACAGAAAATTGGCCTGAACAGTGGTGGGATGAACAGGTGCTGTTCCTGCTAACGACCTCCCACCCTGTCATACAATGCCAGTTTTTTTGTGAAAATCAAACTTTGAACAGCAGACGTCAGCAACAAGTTAAAAAGTTGCAAGCCAGCAGTAATCCACTGTAGATGCCCGCATCAAAGTCAAAACGATACAAAAGACGATTTCCTGAAACCAACCGAAACTTGGAGACGGTCATCGAGAACTTGCAGTTTCACCAACTCGGACAGCTGTACCTAGATGTTTTTCAACTGTAAAACAACACCAGGGAGAAAACAGCCAACATCGGATATGGTACTTCAGTAAACCAGAGGTTTCAACAACCATCCTGTGTCCCGGATGTTTCCCACAACCAAGGACACAGTGCAGTAGGCCGATTTCAAAAACTTGGACGATCTACTCCAAACTCAGGATTTCAACTCATTGGTAGAGAGGAGGAATGACGGAGCGCTCAGAAGGATCCGATGTAAAAAGGTTAGTGTACACTTGATGCGCTGTAGTTTAAGCTAGTATTTATTTTATCACTTGTTATTATTATTTTTACTGTGTTTGAGGTCATGGATCAGGCGTTATTTGTCTCTAACTGGATTTACGGGTTTTTTCTTGAGAATTAATTTAAGCTCAGTTAAAACGTCACGTTATTTTACGGCTGTGATTTAACATAATTTTCCTTTTTTTTTTTAAACGACTAGCCTACAAAAATGGCTACCCATTTAGAAGTTATTGATAAACTTACAAAGATTTAACCCTTTATGCGCCACATTTTGTCTACAAATAAACTTTCCAAGGCCATAATTTCCTGGTGATAACGACAAGCACTGACTTTGTCCACTTAATAAAATAGTTAAAAATTCTGTAAGGAACTTTTTTGTGTGCAATTTGTTATGCTTTAATGAAAACAAATGCATCCATTTTTTGGTAGTAAGATTAATAGCACACAGGCTTCTAAAAATTACACAAAAAATCTTTCAACGGACAACAAAACCATCACGAAAATTAAATGGACGTCATAAGACGTTCAAGGCCTCCCAGAGACAATTATTGGGGACGTCATATGACGTTTGTGACCTGCGAAGGGTTAAGCAAAGCCTGCCTAAATTTAGTTCTCACCGTAAGTGAGAAAAAGCAGGATACTATTAAAATCCTTAAAGATGCTATAGATAAGCAAAAAATTACACTTGTCGATCTTGAAGACGAATTGGCCGTGCCAATCGAAAAACGTGAGTCTGCCGCTCTCATAAAAAAAACAGCTAGATTTAAGAGCAGAAGAACTGCGTCTTAAAGCATTAGAATTACAAAACGAAAGTGCTCGTAGGGATCAAGACGCCGCAGAAGCCGATAGGGCTCGAGCTCATGATCTCGCGCTTCGAGACCAAGCCGCCCAAATTAGCAACCAAGCTAGGGTGCACGATTTTGCGGTAAAAACACAAGAAAATTTATTAAGAGATAAAGACCTGGAAATAGCAAGGCTAACAGGTACGGTTGCTCATTCTAACGTAATGCCCGTTGTGATAGCCCCGAATCCAGTTAGAAAACCCGGCAAAGTTGCAGATGTTGTGAGGTTGCTAACTAAATGAAACCCTAAGAGTGAAATCGATTCATTTTTAAAAATATTCAAAAGAACCATGGAAACACAGAGGATTCCAGCAGACGAATGGGTCCTAGGCTTACAATCCCTATTCGGAGATGTTATGGTTAAAGTTTGCTCGCAATTAAGTGCGCTAGAAATGCACGATTACAAAATAGTAAAAGTTAAACTTTTAGAGCGTTTAGTACAGACTAAGGAAAGTGTTCAGGTTCAATTCCGATCCTTAGAAAAAGATCCTGAAACCAAATTTCACGATCATGCTTTCGAGTTAAGAACATTATTTTCAAGATGACGTCCCTAGCCAACGTCAATGGTAGTTACGACAATATTGTATATTTAATGTTGATGGAACAATTTTTGAAATCTTGTCCTGTGGGGCTCCGTAAATGGCTTCCCGATCAACAGAAAACTGGCATGCTGGAAGAAGCAGCTCATCTTAGTGACGATTGGACCAATCGAAATAAACAAATTTCTAGTGGTCCTGGTTCAAAACCAAACCCACAACGAAATGGTAACTACAAAAACCATTCGGTAGGAGCTAATCCGGCTGGATCTCCTAGTGTAAAAGCAGACTCCACTAGTGGGGACTCCAGTAGCAGCAGTAATAATTCTACTAAGGAATTAGACAACAATAGTGTAAAATCTGACCCTAACTAGGGCGTCATCAGGTTACACCGTCGACAAAATGGAGCGAAGCGAAGAAACTAACCAAACAAACTAACAGACCATCAAAAAACAAACCAACAATCCAACTAACAATTACAAACAAACAAACAAATAAACAAATCGACAACCAACGAACACTGGCCACAGGGCACAGGAATTTGTTTGAGAGCGCATTGAAGACTACATTGTGGCTCATCTTTTCAGTTGTTTTCGCATCGTATTTCTTTGTCTACTCATAGAGCTGGATGGCGTTGTTTCTCAACAACAGGTCTGATTTAATTTTTTTTTACAAACCACCTCTGGGTGTACCGCCATCAATGTGCAAAATCAGGTTTTAATTTATGCAGTCGTTATTGCGTGATGCATCAATTAAAACCAACCAACAAATCAAGAAACCATCATGCCACTGTTGACATAATGGAGTAGGCTCTGCTTTCTTTGCTGTTTGGCTGGGTTTCCCGCTTCCCTCTTCCAAACATTCATTTACAAATTCAGAATGTTCAAACATTTTGTGAAATGAGCATGTGATGTAGTTGTAATCCACCTAAAACCAAAACTGGTATAAGGAAGCAGCCAAGTTTCCAAATAGGTTCGGACTTTGAAAGTAGCTATGTCATTCAACCAAGGAAAGGACGCTAAGGTAGCCAGCTACTTAGCTATACACATAATTATTAAAATCATATTGGTTTAAAATAATATTGCATATACTAAAATCATTTTAAAACACAAAACCCCCAGTAAGATTAACATTTTGTCTTGTACTTTCTAAACAATAAGAGATAGCTGCTTGGAGTTAAGATCATCGGAAAGCTGGTGAAAAATCTTTCAAAATGGTGTATTCAAACGTCAAAATCGGTCGACGAGAAGTAAAACTATCTTCAATTTCGTTTATTACCAATTATCTGAAAACTGTTCATGACGTCATAGTTTGATCGGGAAAACTAATCAGAAAGTAAGAAACTTTGACCTGCCAAAATAAACTTTTTTATTGGCTATCAAGGTCCAAAATATGGTTTAAATATATGCGGTGAATCTTGCGTGACCAAAATGCTCATAATGTCATAGTTTGATTGGGACAACCAACCAGAAATAAAGAAACTTCATCCTGCCAAAATAACCTTTGCATGAAAAAACCATGACGTCATAACCAAACTATGACCTCTTTTGGCATCCTGGCTCTTGGCATCTTGGCTCTTGGAATCTTGGCTTTTGGCCCAATTTGGCACCCTTCGTTATTCCTCAACAACAGGTCCGATTCCAGATTTTTTTTTTTTTTTTTTACAAACTATCTCTAGGTGTACGGCTATCAATGTCCAAAATCTGGTTTTAATTGAAGCAGTGGTTATTTCGTGATGCGGTCACGAAGGTCGCATTTGAGTGTATTCAAATAGGAGCTCCGCTCAGCCTTCGGCCTCGCTTCGCTCCAATAATTATTAAAATCAAATTGGTTTAAAATAATACTGCATATGCTAAAATCATTTAAAAACACAAAACCCCCAGTAAAATTAAAGGTACATGCATCCATGTTGGCGTTCCTGTATTACTCGGTTTTGTGACAATAGTTCAAACGTATGTAAATGTTGCCAACACATTTATTTTCTTGTTTTTTCTTTCGTGCGAGATGATCTTGCGACATTAACTCTAACCTGTGTAAATGTTGTGAACACTATTCTCAACAGGTCGCACGACATACTGGAAGGAATTATGTACCTTAAACATTTTGCATTGTTCTTTCTAAACAATAAAAGACAGCTGCTAGGGGTTAACACCATTGGAAAGCTGGTGAAAACACCTTTAAAATTGTATATTCAAATGTCAAAATCGGTCGATGATAAGCAAAAATACATTCAATTTGGTTTATAACCAATTTTCTGAAAACTGCGTATGACGTCATAGTTTGATCGGGAAACTATGACCTGCCAAAATAAACTTTGCATGAAAAAACTATGACGTCATGCCAACCATGGCTTTCGGCATGCCAATCTTGGCTTTTGGCATGTCAATCTTGGCTTTTGGCCCATTTTGGACGCCTTCATTATTCCTCAACGACATGTCCGATTCCGGATTTTTTTTTTTTACAAATCATCTCTAGGTGCACCACTATCAATATCCAAAATCTGGTTTAAATTGATGCAGTGGTTATTTTGTGATGCGGCCACAAAGGTCGCATTTGAGTGGATTCAAGTAGAAGATCCGCTCGGCCTTCGGCCTCTCTTCGCTCCAATAAATATAGAGTTAGGTGTTGTTACATTTGTAACTCTCCAAAACATTTCCTTAACGAATGTCCGGAGCACACCACTAAAGTTGACGAGACAAACGCGAGTTTTAACTTAAGTAAAAATGCTCAAAATGTGTTGAAGTACTTTCAGCTGTAGGCTAGGAAATCATGACGTGATTTGCCTGCGAGACACGGCCAGTTCCGTGAACGTTATAATTAAGAGTTTAGCTAAAAATTGGCCTAAACTTAAGAATACCTTAATGTGTAGGTCTAACCTAAGCAATGAGGTGTTTGAACTCCTGCAGGTCAATTTAATATTAAGATTAAAGGAGGGTCAAATTCTCAAAACTACTGTAAATCGCCTAATAAACGCCCTGGCTTTGCTAATGCACACCTCCCAAAAATACCTAAGGTCAGAAATCGTGTAGTAGCTTTATTAACGCCCTCCCCCCTCCATTCGTTTTTTTTTAGTCAGTCGTGAAATTGACTAAAAGCTTCAAACGTTTAACGAAATCAACGTTTTATCCAGCACAAATTCACGGGAGCATTTGTAATCACGGAAAAGTCGGCAATATTAGTCCTATGCGATCGATCATTGATGTGCGTAATATGGATTCAGTCTAGTGAAATAGCTATACCTTCTTCTCATTTACTCTCAAATTTAGTTTATTAGAACATCTTCCTTCCAATATCTAACATAATTCAAAGTTAAAACTACTTTTTAACCATCACCAACCTTCAAAATAGACAACGTAATTCACCAGCGGGAAAGGCGTGTGTTGACATTTATCACCATAGGGCTATATATTGTAATCCAAGACGGAAGTTCCGGCGGAAATGGACGCGTAGGTCTGGACCCGTGGAGCCTCAGTAGTGGACGCGTCCAGACTGTGTAAGCGCTTGAAACATCCAGTCCACTGTGTCCGTTATGATGTTACGGTACTCTGCTTGGCGTTTTCCGGTTGTGAATCGCGTGTCTGTTTTGAAGATTTGTGATGGTTAAAAATTAATTTTATCTTTGAATTAGGTTAGATATTGGAAGGAGGACGATCTAATACACTAAATTTGTGAATAAATGAGAGTAAAGCCATTGTGTTAATGCTAGATTGAACCCAGATCACGCACGTGAATAATCAACTTTTCCACGACGGATTTAGGCCTAAACGGCCACCCCAAAAAATACGTTAAGGTCAGAAATCTTGTAGTAGCTTTGTTAACGCCCCTTCTACTTTTTTATCAAATTAATTTTAGCCGCCCATGAGCGTTTAAGAGGCGATTTACGGTACTGCTTGCGTTTCCAAGGTTACCAGCGAATTTCCTATTCTGCTGGGCGTAAAAACGATTAATAATTTAGACACTTTGGGACAACCTAAAAGAAGCGATAGGCCGTTGACAGATACCCTGACACAAAAAAGACTAAAATAGCAGGGCTGCACCTGCTTAATTTTAGTTTTTATTGCCTAACCGAAAATAAACATTACCTGTTTTTAATACCGTTTCCTCCTTTTGAGCTAATTTTATTCCCTAGAAGCTTTGGAGCTTGTATCCCAAACGGACGTGTACCTTCTGTGTATGCGTAGGTATGGGTCGTCTATATAACACAGCGCAGCCGACCGTTTGGCATTATTTCTCCCCACCCAGAACCTATCGATTGACGGGAGGCCTGGGTGGGACTACAGGTAATGTATATTTTCGGTTAGGCAATAAAAACTAAAATTAAGCAGGTACAGGCCCTGCTATTTTAGTCTTTTTTAATTGCCGACGAAAATATCAATTACCTGTTTTCAATAGCGGACTTTGTCACCGGAGGTGGGATAGGTTCGCTCTGTTTCCCCTCATGTACAAGTCGGTGCCCCAAGAGCGAGTCTTTGGTGAAGTTACTCTGAAAAATCTGAACCAATTGCACTGTGTTATGGAACCTTAGCGGATCGATTCGCGTGTGTGAACGGAACGGGAATGTTCCTCAGTGTGGCTAGGTTATTACGGTGGAGAACGCGAATAAAAATAACGGTTGTAACGGTTGTAAAGAGTTTGAGGATAGCAACTGCAAGTTTAGAGAACTTAACACTGTGGGGTACAAGATAGGAAATCAGGCAAAGGTGCCGAAAACCACTTACCTTGTAGGGATAATGGTGTTGGTCCTCGTCCGGGTAGAGTAGTGTGACTCATCCGTCCGGGGAACGTCGAAAGGTATCGTCGTGTTGCTGGAACGGGGAGGAACATTGGTGAGTCAGCGATGTCTTGTAGAAGGCAGAAAGTTGAAACAAGAGCGTAGGTTGTGACAGAAATTTGGTATGTCCAAAGGTTCCCGGTACTGTCTGTGTAGAAAATTCTTGATGAAGTGGACACTGTGGCGGATACGTTGTTTTGCTAGGCGAAGAGCGAGGTTAACACATCCGGAACGGGAGCTGGAGCTTCACCAAAGGTGCACGAAAGATCAGAGTGGATTGGATTGTGACTATAATGATTATTGTAGGATGCGAAATCCTAGGGCCATTCCCTTGGTCTGTCGACGGCAAGGAGAACAGGGCATTATGGTGCTACAAAATGCCGAGTGTTCAGTTAAGCCGTGAAACACTGGAGAGAATCGCGGAGCATTATCATACTGCCAGACAGAATATGAAGAAATCTTTTGAAATTGGCTTGATGATACAGCTTTGTTCCAGATGGCTACCGGGGAAGATGATTCTGTTGATGGAGGATCGTCGTCCGGGGAATGGTACGGTACTGCCGTGACTGACGGATCCCGGTACGGGGATGGTAGTAGTGACGGTGCTTCTTGTAGGAGATTTGAAATGGAAGGAGATGATGACGTGTCGGGAAGTTGTGGAGGAACCGGTGAGCGTGCCGTAGTTGATGTTGGCGCTGTCCTGGTACATCTCGTCCTGGACCGGGCACAATAGCACGCCCTCCATGGTGGGGAAGAAGGAATGGGCGACAGGAAGGCGGTTCGTGCTCGTAATAGTGCATAGTTGATGCGTTGAAAGTTATAGCGGTGTTGCAGGGCCTCCAGTTCTTTAGAAAACGCCTAATTAGAGGCGCGTAAGAAAGCATTATCGGCCGCAGCAGCAGCTGCTCATAACGAAGATAGGTCGGAGTGTGTTGCACGAAGCGATTCAAGTTCTTTAACAAATCCTTCGACATAGTCTAATAAAAACTTCATATTGAAGTCAAAGTTTTCAAGCTCTCTTGCTGAAAGGTATAGACCTCAGAGTAGGGAGGATCGAAGCGTTGAAGCCGACGGAAACGGTACCGGTTTAGTGGGAGAAGGAGACCCGGATGGCAAGAAGGTCTGAAAGGTGGTTGGCAGGAACGTTGTTAGATCCGGAGAAGTGGTGGTAGTCGTCGACGGGGATGTGTGAGTGGATGTTATGATCGAAGGTTTAACACGCAAAAGAGGAGCCTTGGGCGGAGCGAGAGGAGAACGAGCGAATTTTATGCGCGCTTTCGGGCGCGTTCCGGATGACCCTGGAATCGCGGGCACTTTGTCGGTGTCAGTGAGTTTGAGCTTTTTTGTAGGAAGCAAAGGCGGAACCGGTGCTGGAGCGGAACGCTTTGTGGGGGGTCTTCTTTGTGGGTGTCTTGGGTGGAATCAGAGTTTGTAGTGAAAAACTAGAACCTGGCGATGTGTGAAGGGCCCGTTGTTCCTGACGCTGACGGGCTGCCCGAGCGGATCGTTTCCTGGATTCCAGTTGCCGCCGGCGAATTTCGTTCCATCAACTTGGAGAGATTTGGCGGCACACGCGGTACTTTTTGTCGAGTCCGTTGCACAAACG
This sequence comes from Lithobius niger, assembly GCA_023313725.1. Classification (NCBI taxonomy): domain Eukaryota; kingdom Metazoa; phylum Arthropoda; class Chilopoda; order Lithobiomorpha; family Lithobiidae; genus Lithobius; species Lithobius niger. Next base: position 2,200 of record JAHWFP010103817.1, on the reverse strand, counting down.
ATGTTTTTGACAGCATGGATGCAGATCATAATGGGATAATGGAGAGGGACCAGAGAATCCCAGACAGGAACAGCCTTCTGGTGAAGGGATATTAGCCTCAGAAACCTCCGCAGGAGGTAACGGTTCATCGGAGGACGACGTATCCAACATGATGGATATGGAACTGACAATGACCGTTACGCGCAAAGATTTGAATTGAGCGAGACAAGAGAGGCCTCTGGTGGCAGGATAGTACAAAGCGGCGTAGGCAGAGGGGAACCGACGATGCTGCGGACGGCCAACTATCAAGGCCGGAACGGGGCCAGGGTATCTTGTGTAGACAGGAACGGGCACGGTGAAAAACGAAGGTAATTTTGTTCTTTGAATATCGGAGTCAAATGGCGGGTAATAGACTCGGATCGACGATTCGTGGATGGCAAAAGGTCAATTGAGGTAAAGGACAAGCATTAATTGAGCTGATGCCTGCTCAATCTTCGTGACTGGACGAGAACCTATGTTGGCAGCAAGGTCAGGCTGAGGAACGGGATGGAAGGACAAGGGCCGTGATGATGTAGTAAGAATGATGGGTTGTGTATTGCACTAAGCGGGAACCGGTCGCCGTTGTCACAGGAGAACTGTGTCTTTGTTGAACTGGTATCAGCTTGTAAAGCATCCAAAGGGACGAAGTGGTCGAGTGTTTCATCCACAGTCAGAAGTCCATTTCTTGCTGAGAACCGGAACGTTAGGACTAGGAAGGTGTAGAAATGGCGGAATGGTAGAAGGTGGCGTAACGGCGGACGCTACGACGGCTTAGGTTATAACGCCCCCGGTTTCTCTGGTGTACGTGGAGTTTCAGCTTGAGGTTAATCGGTGTTAATGACGACTTTTTACGTTATTCAGCACAGCATGGGCGACTGTCCCAGCATGGGGCATGGATCGCCGGTCCTAATTAAAGGGGCCTAACCTTAAACTGTCGGTATCGCTGCCACCAACGGTGGATTTAACTGTTTTACTAGCTAAAATTAAAGATGGGCTACATATTTATTTTACACTAAAATACAATTAATCAAATCTAGCAAACGACTGAAGCTTAAAACTCCTGGTTTTATTTTTGCAACAGAAGGAAATAACACTTTACATCATAGTTTGCTTCTAAAAGCTCTTGAATACAATTATTTAAAAGCAGCAAGTTCGGAATATACAAATTAGTAATTCGCACGTTTTCAGACCAACAACACTTGTGTTTGGAATAAAAGTTTAAATTTTCACATTAGAAAAAAGTAATATTAGGAGCTCCCGGAGACACCCACAAGACTTAACAGCCGGAACTGATAGAAGTCTGACAGTATGTTTCTACATGATCAACTGTCCACAGTTATGTTTCTAAGTTTTCCAAGTACAAAAAGATCAACCTCCCTTAGATCCCTCGAGAACTGTTCTAAGTTATAAAAAGCCCGGCAATTTTACACTTAGGCATCAGTTTGTTTCAATTTGACTTCCACAACGATCAAACCGTCAATTAGTTTAAGTTAAAAATCCATTTAAAATAAACTGGAAAAGTTGGTTTTTAGTAAGAAAACCACTCTGACGTTATGGGGAGAGAGAACCTAAGATGCCGCTACAGACGTCTCCACCATAAATTTAACAAGCTAGAGAATTAAGTTAGTTTTAAACTAAAATTTAGAATATGGGGGTCCTAAACTGAACTTTCAAAAGCTAAACTATAACATACGAACCACTACCATCGTGCCCGGCATGGCATTCTTCGGACAAGGCGTCTCCACTCCCGACTGGCGTGACCCTTCTCTACCTTGAGATCTGTGAGCTGTGCTAACGATTGAGTTCTGGGGCTGGGGTTTTATACACAATACCGGAAGTTGGCGCGGACGCCGAGGATAGCTGCGGGGGTCTGATTGGCTGAGGGCCTCGAGAACAATGGAAAGTGGGAGGAGAAGTCGGATGAACAAAGGAACTGGGTGCAGAGCCGTTTGAAGGAGTAGGGACATGTAAAGACAGAAAAGATAGGCCTGTTTGAGTTTCAGTCAATTGAACTTTGGGAAATAGGCCTTTATTTTGTATTATTGGCTATGGAATGAATATTTACATGTTTGCAACGTGAATAGGCTCTTGTTAAAGCTTAATACAGAAAGCATTACTATTAAATTTATAAGCTTTAACGGTAAACTGCAGTGTTATACACCACAACTAGTTTTGGCTGGGG
>JAHWFP010103816.1:7982-53752 GCA_023313725.1 Lithobius niger | reverse complement strand
CCCCCCCCGGTGCACAACCACATTCAACCCAACACCAATAGGTTAAAAAATTACATCGAATTAAGAAAAAAATTCAAGTTAACAAATTCCGACACCAAGGGAGGCTCCCTAAATCCATATAAATACTGGCTTCAGCCCATACGTAGCACTTCGTTTGGTGCTAGCCACAAGCACGCGTCGAAGTCCCCTCTAGTTTTTAATTTTATAATTTTTTACGGTTCTGTCCGTTTTTAACACGTCCTAGCAAGTTCTGCCCGTTTTTAACACGTCCTAGCATGTTCTGCCCGTTTTTAACACGTCCTAGCAAGTTGCAATTTGACTTATGGTTTTCTTGTGTTGTTTGTAAATGTTTTTAATTGTTTTTACTTGCTACTCTTGACAATGACTCTGAGATGAGCCAAAACGTCGATTTTTGATGTATGTTTGTTCACTTTGTGGCTTTTACTTTGAGCATTCTACAAGTGCTTTTTAGGTTTAATAACCTAAAAGAAGAAAGCAGCTGCGACTCAAACCAAGGACTTCCTAATACTAGTGGAAGTTGCGCAACCCGTATTTTTTTTTGGGGGGTTGGGGGGAGGCAGACGAGAATAGGGGCACAAAAAAAATCGGATTTATAAGTAGGGCCCAAAAGTTCAGCAAAGAGGGGTTCAGGAAGGGGATGGGGTGGGGGAGTTGAAGTCCCTTGGAACCCTGGAAAACCACTAATTTTCAGTAATTTTAGTTCGTTTAAAACGTCTAAGCCAATTTTCAGATTTTTATTGAGTTGCATAAATGCCTTTTTCCCCTTTTTACCAAATTTTTCTCTTTATTTCGTTTAGCGCTAATGACCTAGCTGTCGACGCGCCATTAAGCCTCAATTCCCCCCTCTTAATTTCGTAGTCTTCTCTCTCCCCCCCCCCGCGCTCCCCCCGTACAATTCCCAGTGGGTGCTCCACTGCCGCGTACTACTTACGATGCTCATACTTAATGTATTATTTCTTTTGTTCCTCAGACCAGGATATTCTCCGAAGAATAGACTTGATGTTAACTGTTTGTTGGTTATTGTTAAAAATTCAGAATAGCGCTACTTATTGATTTAGTCGACCTGTGTACACATCTTCAAGCAAAGAATTGTTCACTGTCGTGGCGTGTTTTTGTTTTTGTAAGTCGATCACTTGAATAATTCATGTTGCCCAACCAAGTAGAAGATAAGCGGTAAAAATCGTAAACGAACTAAGCTGGTGGGAAGAAGTTAAAGATAATATGGAACTTATTACACTGCTTAGCCTAGATGTTAAAGGTCGTATTTGAAACTTTTATCTCACTTCCAGACGGCGTAACGTCACGTAAAAAAACTCAGATTGTAAAACTTTAGTCGAGAAAGAAATAATTAAGTAAAGAGGAGGAGCTCTTTACTTTACTTTAAACGGAAGAAAGTTGGCATACATTATTTTAACGAACCGAAAATAAGAATCAAGAAACACGCTAGTGTGTCCCCCGCCAAGATAAAACGATAACATCCAGATAATATGTATATATGAGCATGGCGACCACTGGACACGTTGTCTTTACAGCAAAGGGAGTTTGGCTGTTTTCAGGCATATGAGGATAAATAACAACTCTACAGGAAAGGCTGAAACTTGTTTAATCGGGAGACTTTGGTCGCCTGACAACATAAAAAGTCACTGTTAAGGTCACAGCTTAACGTTTTCTTGTTAAAAAAAAACGACGCGAATAACGTTGATATTTGCCTAATTAATAACTACTACTAACTACGAACGCCTGTTTTTGTATCACGAAAATAAATTCTTCCATGCGGTAAATAAAGTGGTTCTTAGCTCACTTTACAGGTATTGCTCTGGAGATGTGCCCTTTTCATATGGCCCTTTCTAATTGGTCAAGTGGTTCAGGGGTTAGGAAGCTCCAAACGGCCAAATTGATTGTTTTACATTGTTTTAAACATTGTTTTTATGCAACAATGTCAAACTGACAATTAAAGAAATTCATGCGTTTGCAAGGAGATACTGCAATACTTATAAAAATGCTAATCAAATGAAAAAAGGTGACTGCTGTACTCAAAATCTAACGAAACCAAAAAAATAAAAAAGAAGAAGAAAAAGAAATGGACCAGAAAACTAGGTGGGCATTTCCATTTTATAATTACTAAGAAAAAAATGCATTTCATCAATTTGGTCCAAAGATTGCTGATATCTACCCCAAAACAAAACTTGTTAAGGATTCCCGCCAAGCTTTTCGGCCGTGTGAAGTCGTGATATCAAACGCCAAGCTCTTTCGCCAAGCTAATCCCACCGACTAATACTTCAAACGTTAAATGAAATAATAGAAAATTGCGCTGTAAGTAGTTTTCATATATATTTCATTTAACCTTCGAACTATTACTCGGTGGGATTAGCTTGGCGAAAGAGCTTGGCGTTTGATATCACGACTTCACACGGCCGAAAAGCTTGGCGGGAATCCTTAACAAGTTTTGTTTTGGGGTAGATTTTCATTTACGAATTAATACATCGATGCATTGTTACAAACGGATATTTGTTTGGTAAAATTGAGGGCTTCAGTTGCAATGTCGCAAATAGGGGTGGTTGCAAAGGGTGCAAGGCCCAGGATGAAGGGAGCCCAAAATAAACGAGTCGGGGGCCTAAGAGAAACATAATTCACTAGAGTTTGTGTGATGTCCTGGGCAGGGACACACCTGAGCCCAGCCTGGGCACCAATGGTAAAGAAAGAACTCGGACTGACCAGTGTGTAGGCTATAGCTGAAAAGACAGTTTACTTCCTGTTAACTGTGGTAAAAATAGTGGTACAACAGGAAGTCATGTAATTTAACAATATAGTATACAATTAATCGGACTAGCCTATTAGGTAGTTAAAGGGTAAGCTGGGTACGGTTAACATAATGATGTGAATTGAAGGTGGCCATTGTGGAGCACACAAATTACGACTCCACAGTTTGTTTGGAGGTTGGGACTTGGGAGTCACTTTGACCCCAAAATTGTTTACTTGTTGAGGAGGGGCCCCAAAAATTATGTTCTTGCACTCTCTTTGAAAAAATCTTGCTGCGGTACTGTTCATTTAACCTTTGTACACCTTTTGGAATAATGAAAATGAATCAGTTCAGCTAGGTAACCACGGTTACGCCGTTGTTCTTCTAGCAATCGTTTTATTAGATGAATTAACGTCAGCATTAACCGTTGGGTTCACACTATCCTTCTACCCTGCAGCACCATTTTCTACAGGGTCATAATATGGTTATTTTCCACTCAGGGTGTACGGCTACCGGAAGGGCGGTGAACCGCTAAGGGCGCGTTTACGCCTTTGCATTCTCGCAGCTAGAATTAATCGCGATGGCAAAGGTGTCGTTGCCATGGCCTGGATATTAACTAAATCGAACATCGTTTGAGTAAATGCTCGCAGTCCTACATCCATGGCAACGAAACAATTTTCCCAGCTCGCTTCTGAACTCACATTATTGACTGTTTTCGTTGCGAGCCGACAGAGCTAAATCCGCCGTCATGTTAGAATTTCAGATCATTTCTAGCTTCTAGCTGCGAGAATGCTAGTCGTTGCGTAAATGCGCCTTAAGGGCTCGTTTTCGCAACAAGTCATTCTCGCACGCCGATTGCTGTTTGTTAGTCAACCGTTATTTATTTATGATTATAGTTTCGCGTTGCTACTAAATGAATGCGGTAATAGATAACAAATTGTATGTGTTATAAATAGCAACACGGATAAAGAACAAAGTGCTACAGTAATATTAAACATTGCTACTAGATTGTTGTCATTTCACGCTATTTCCAAAATTTGCTCTTCTCCCTCAAATTACAGCTTCTAGCAATGATCAAACGTCGGCAGAATAAATAGCTTCTCGCATCGAGAATTCAAAATCCAACATGGCGTCCATTTCGTGGCTATCGACTCGAAGACGAACCATCGAATGCCGGCATACAAAAATTATTCCGTCGTCTTGTACTGCAGTAAAAATTGTTTTCTTGTTGTCATAAATCGACGCTCAAATGTTGCAAGCATCGTACGCCGTGTCACGAGGCACGAGAAGAAGATTTGCGTCTGCGTCGTTGCCATGGTTACTGATACGTATAGACAACTCGAAAGCCGCATACTCCGGTAAAGGCGAGAAGCAGCCATCAGATTTAGTATTAAGTAAAAGCTAGTGAGCGAAAAAACTGTCGTTGCGTAAACGAGCCCTAACACCGGACCGATGGGAGCTAGAAGCGGTCAAAAGTCAGTTTAAGGGCGCTTTAGACGGTTTCTAAGGGTTGCTCGTTAGCATTCAATGGAACCCAAAAACTGTATTAATGTTTACGGTCTCAGCACTAAGAGAATTCCATGTTGTAACTGCACGGACAGAAAAAAAAATTTTGTGACACTCAAGATGGGGGCTCTGAACAGCTAGCTTCTATAGGTGCCAACCTGCCTTTTAAGTGTCGATAAGTACTAAGCCGGTTCGACTCCGGGTCATGCCACTCCGACGAAATGTAAGTGCATAAAGGTGGCGTACTGAAGTACGTTATTTCTAGTGTATGATTTTCGCTATTGGCTAATTTCCAATTTCCCTTCATATTATTTCCAGCGACTTATGCCTATTTATGTCTATTTATTTCGATAAGAATCAGTAGACTGGTTGCTAGTTACTAGATTTGGTATTCAGTCCAGAACGACGGACATGATAAACGATCATTTTCACCCAATTTATAGTATCACACTGCTCGGAGAGGAAATGTTGACCAGCCATTTTTCTGTAGCGCTTTCTATTACCTAACACTACGTCGGTCCATACGGTAGCTCAAGGGCAATTTGGACACGTGAAATGGTTTGTATATTTATCTCAAAGTCATTACGTTGCCAATGTTCTTATGACGCACCCTGGACCCACAGAGGCAATCGGAAAGTAGTTGGGAATCAGTAAATTAACTGCAAGCATTTTGAAACTCGTAAAAAAAAGTTCTCAAACGCATCTTTTTGTATTTAGAGCGTGAGCTAGTCAGGATCATGGGTGAGGTGTTTGTCGGTAATCCTGAAATGCTTTGTGACGTGTTAAGTTTGCAGCATCGTCAGTTATCTTGCACTGTATTGATGACGCATCGCATGTACTAGTTTTGGTGGAACCAACACAGGACTATACAACTTTCTTTCGTTTTGTTTTAGCCTAATCCTGAGTCAGCCGGATTTAACCGTGCTCAACAAGGAAGCCATGAGGATCTACCCAAACCTTACCAAGCTGTGAGTAACTTGAATCGTAGAGTGTTAGGGTTCGGCTAAAGATTATTATCATAACTAGCTGTACCCAGGCGTAACGCCGGCATAGCATGTTACCTCCCCCCCCCCCCCCGCATTCCCCCCCGCCCCCCGTACCCCCGGCCGGCCCCCCCCCCCCCCCCCCGCTGAACCCCCTGTCTGCCTACCTGCCTACCTGCGTTTGTTCCATGCATGATGAATTTTCTCCGTGCATGATGCGTTTACTGTGTGCATTAACCTAAGCGTATTACATATTATACAGATACTTGTCAATCATGGTTTCGCAATGTGAGTTCGTGGTTATCTGGTGGTCATCGTGGATTCAACATGGCGGCAGTCATTGTCTTCTTTGTTTTGTATAGTCCCACATCGCATACGGGCACTAGATTCTTTCTTTTCAATCGTTTATTTACAACCTAATTAAGTCTTCTAAATTTGTTTATTTATTTAAGGACTGTAGAAGATAGTGGGGTTGATGTAATCACTCCTGACGCCTTCATGTACAACAGAAAGCTCACAGAAATGTGAGTAAAAAGCATGTGAAATAACAACAAGTTTGTACGATGTGAAAAAAGCTCAGTAACCTCATTTGTAATTATTATGTATTACAGCGATTTAAGGAACAACAACCTTCGCCTCGTTTCCTGGAAAGTCTTTGAAAAACTTCACTTGCTTAGACTGTGAGTAAAATTTCTTTTGTAATTTGCTGATTGTTTTTATGCGAATTTATGGAAGCGAAGTCTTAAAGGATTAAAAAATAAAAAGGCAATAAGGTTCACAGTCATGTATAGACTTAAAAATGCGACGTTTCTAGTCGGAGACGACTCTTTATCAAGCACTTTTTAGCACTAAAGTCAAAACATATGAACCCACAAAGAACAACAAAGGCATAACATTTAAAAAAAAAAACTGAAAATGAACAAAACCATGGCATTAGCCATGGCAAAACCTAGCAATCGGAAGACCAGACATTACTTCTAACAATGCAAGTCGTAAATGCTGGTGGAGGACGGGAAGTGATTGCTAGGGTTTGTAAGACAAAGTGCCATACCAGAAAAATTTTTAATTCCGAGTTTGTGCAAGATGGGAATGTATTCGGATAACTGTTTATTTTCAGGTGTTTTCATTACTAAAGTCTTAAAGGAGACACCCGTGTAAAATGGTGCTGATTGGCTGGTTTCTGGCTGTATGGTTGGTTCTATTCTGTAGTACTGGTTGCAGAAAATGAAAGATAGGACTGTGATGAAACTCGATGCTGGCTAAAAGAAATAAAATGCAAACGAAGACACAATGGAGCAAATATTAGGAATTGCTAATAATTACACGTGAGAGGTTGTAACGACGAACGGAATCGGATCCTGGATGTTTGGATTGGGTTTCCAATGCAAAACGACACTATGCCAACTCATTGGGTAATCATGACACGCGAATGTTTACGTCATAATTGCTGTTCACCTAATTGTTCACAATTGTAATCGTTTATAGATTATTTGTTTTGTAACGCATCGCATGGCAGCTGGCCAAGGCTTGCTGAAAATAAATTCAAATTCCATTGTGCCTTCGTTTGTTTATAATAATAATAATAATAATAATTCGCTGCTAATTTTGGGTCTGTAATAAAACGCAAGATTAAGAATCTTTACAATGCACGAATTTTTATTTCAGTTCATCTGACATCTTACGCATAGATGCCCAAAGAATTTTTTTAAAGAGCGGGGAGAGAGGGGGGAGGGAGCAAAGGGGGAAAAGCAAAATTTTCAATTCAAGTTGTAAATAAAGGCATGCCGTCCCCATTTTTGCGATGGTCAGAGGTCTAAAAACGCATGTGTCGCAAAAATACCAGGGTCCATACTGAGCTTGGAACCATAGAATCAGTATTGCAGTTCTCGATTTGCCTTGCTTTATTGGTTTTCCCCACAACTTTTTCTACCAAAAGGGCACTTAAAAAAAGGGGGGGGGGGGAAGAGGTTGGCGGACACCCTTGATCTTATAAACCATCATCAGAGCAAATAAAAAAAAAACATTGAAATTACTTCTGCAACAATAGACGGGAGAGTATTTAATGCTTTTGATCTTTGTACGGATGACCACTCGCTTCAAAAGTTATTACTGAATAATAAATTTTGGTAAATTTGGTAAATTTTGAATATCCCCAGAACATTGAAAACTTGTTAGGATTACCGCTAGTTTTTTGGCCGTTTGAAATCATGATATCAACCGCCAAGGTCCTTCGCCAAGTTATTCCACTGAGTAATAGTTCAAATGTTAAATGAAAAATATGAAAATTTCTTACTGTGCAATTTCAGGTATTTTATTTAACGTTTGAAGTCTTAATTGGTGAGGTTAACTTAGTGAAAGAGCTTGGCGTTTGATAGTATGACTTCAAATGGTCGAAAAGCGTGGCAGAAATTCTTAAAAAGTTTTGTTTTGGGGAGATATCACATCTTTTTGGTCCAATTGACAAAATCTATATTTTTACTTAGCAATTTCGAGATCAAAAGCCGAAAATCCAGTTTTCCTGGACTTTTTGTTTTTGGCTTTAGTATATTCCCATTCGTAGGTACCGAGTATTTTAGTCTTTGTCGAAAAGTCCAGAAAACAGAGAACAGTTGGAAAACTAACAATTTTTCATTTGTACTGTTGTCGTGACTTAGTCTTCTTGATCATTGTTGTGAACAAAGTATATTGGTCATTCTTGTTCATTGTTCTCTGGTACGGTGAGATCGAGTGTTGTTAACTATTGTCCCATATCAATGTTACAAACTGTTTATGGACTGTTCATGTTTATGGGATTTTGTAAATAGGATTAGAGGATGTAATAGGGTGTGTGGCTACGGGCCGAGACTCAATAAAGCAAATCCAAATCGAACATCGCTCCAATCTTCGGAAAGTGTACGAGCGGATGTTGGTGAAGCACCTTGACTGGCACCTTGAACGCCTTGTGCGTTCGTGTTTGGCTCCTGTGCAGTTCGGGTACCTATCTAGCAGGAGTACGCAGGACGCTGTTATGTACGTACTGTCGGGGATTCATGAAAACTGGGCCACGGACTGTCTGTGATGGCGGTCTTCCTAGATATAAAGGCCGCCTACGACACGGTTAGTGTTGGCTGGGTACGGTACAGCGGTCAAGATGGGTGTAGGACCAAAACTGACCAAGGCGATTTGCGCCCTTCTTGCTGACAAGAAATTTGCAACGTGTGTGGGCGGTTTGTGGTTTGCAGTGGCTTCCTCGGATAGGGCCCTCCCTCAGGGGAGCTGCCTCAGCCCACTTTTGTTTGTGATAGCTACTAACGAGGTTCTGGTTGAGATTGGGGCGTCGTCAAACATAGTATGTTATGCAGACGATGTTGCCCTGTGGTTTGCAGGTAACGATCTTGTTGAATGTTGCAGATGTGCTCAGGACGCTGTCACGCGGGTGTCCTCCCCTCGTTGGCTTTTCCAGGTCTACAGTGAGAAGGTGTTCTCCTCTTTCCCATCGTTGTCGATGATGCTGTAATAGTTCAGTCGTCCTCTGTTAAGTACTTGGGGGTGATACTCAATGAGCGGCTGGAGTGGATCCAGCATGTCCACATGCTCAGGGGTAAGATAGAGGCTCGGTACTCTTTCTGAAGCATCTCGCTGTAGGGTTGAGCGTTTTAAGAGGGGTCCCTTTTGGGAGTTTTTCGTTCCTTCATTACGGCCCTTCTGTTTCTCAGTGCCCATCGGCACTGCCTTCGTTCCCGCAAAGTGTCCGTCAACCTCTGTCTTCGGGTTGTGATGGGCTATCTGATCACCACACCGGTCCAAGCCCTGCGGGTTGAGGGCTGCGAGCCTCCGCTTGAACGTCACTCTGATGAGTTTCTCAGCGCCTTTTGCGTTCGTAATGTTGGACGGGGTAAGGATGGTCCTGTCGGGCAGGTTGTCGTTGTCGTACTGTAGTCTTGGCCCGTTGGCTCTGGAAGCCTTGAAGTCCCTTGGTCGGGGTGCTGCATTGCTCAAGGCTGTTCCTGAGCTTCGCCTGCTGGACTTCGCTTGTGTCATCCCATTCTTTCGACGCACCATTAAGCTTCAATTCCCCTTCCCCCGATTCTGTCCCTGGTCTTGGTGCCCTATGTTGGTAGATTTTTTGAGGGCTCTCCTATGGGCTGTTATGTGTTTTGTGATGCGTCATTCCGCTTTGGAACCAGGGATGGGGGGTTTGGACGTTGCGATCCCGTCACTGAAGGTTTTTGTGAAGCACTCCATATGCCTGGTGTCCTCCAGCATGATGGGTGAGTTATGCGCCATCTCCGCTGCTCTTGATACTGCTTTCGACTTGGACCTACCGTCTTTCACAGTCTTCTCGGATTCCTTAACTGCTATTCATCTTTTGCGGCAGGCTGTGGCTACTCTTTATCTTCGGGACCCTGTTCTCAGGATTTGCATGAAAGTATGGTCTGCCTTAAGTATGTCAGGGGCATTCTGGTGTCGATGGCAATGTTCAGCTAACGACCTCACTAAAGATGCAGTTATGCAGAGGACTGATGAAGTGTCTGCTATCACGAGCCCCAGAGCTAGAAGACTGTTTCTTTGTGACTGTTCTCTTCAGGAGTAGAATTATAAGTGGCGGACGGAGGTGACTGGTTGCTTTCTGTTTGTGCTTCATCCCCGGTGCATTCTATCGTTGGTTCTTGATCAGCTCCCATTGAAGATGACGCGTACTGTGTCCCGTCTGTGGACTGGACACTCGCTCCTGCAGGCCAACCGATTTAGACTTGTTTGGTCCTCTGTGTGCGTCATGCGGTGTTCAGTTTTCGGGTCAGCATTTCCTCTTGGTTTGTCAGGAGCAGAATGTTCATTGAGTTGCCTTAGCTGACCAGCTCCACCGACATCCGTCATTCGGCAGCCTTTTGTCTCTTTCAGGGGATCCTGCCCCTCTTTGGCGGCCCCGTGCCATTGCACGTTTTGTCGTGACAACGAAGGTGCGTGTGAAGGCACTAGCTGTTCTCCCTCTCCCTCGCGATTGGGTACGGTGTAGTCTGATATGTTGATTAGCATGTGCCGATGAAAAGAAAACATTAAGCTATGTGGCTACTAGTGACTTTTATGTTGTCAAGCGACCAAAGTCACCCGAACAAACGAAGTTTCAACCTTTTCTGTCGCGTTGTTATTTTTTCTCAGATGCCTAAAAACAGGCAAACTGCCTTAGCTGTAAAAGAAATAGGCAGTACCTTCCTAAATCACCGAACAGAGCGAACAGAACGTACCATTGTTACAGACATTTTGGCTCCAAACTTGACGTTGCACGTGCGCTGTGATGTTGCATCAGCCGTTCAGTACCTTCCTAAACTTCAACACAGCTCAACAAGCTCAGCAGAGTGTTCGGTACGTCAAAACTTCACCGCGACCAGATCTGGCTAATGGATGTGACCAGGATTGGCTAATAGATGTGACCAGGCGAGAGCAATGCCAAATTGCGAACCATCTGAGGGAGGTGGTTCCCAGTGGTGGAGGTTTGAGCATGCGCAAGGTAACAGTTTTGCCGGAAAGAGATTCATCGCTGACGATGGTTGACGTCAATCAAGCCGCATCAACCCGGTTATTAGCAGGAATGAGCCAAACTGTCACCGACAGTGGCGCCGAGTGTTTAGTGGTCGCCAAGCTGATATGTATATTTTATCTGGATAGGACGGTCATTATGTTATCGTTGAATCTAGGCGGGCGACACACTAGCGTTTGTCTCTACAAATTAGGTGTTGCATTGCAGTTGCTGATTAGGAGTGGTCGACCGGGCCCCCTCACTCCTTGGTGTTGAAATAGTTGATAATGTATCACTCGTCACCATCACGTTGTCGCATGAGGAGATGGATGTTTGTATTTGTTAGTGTTTGTTGTTGTACTATACTGCGAAGCTGCAAACAATTTTATCGATCAGCCATAAAGTGGTGAGGCGTTGATCATTCCTGAATCAACTTCCAGGCAGTTCAAAACCAAAAGTTGTAAATTAAATTTGCTTCCTCACCTTGCAATTCGTTATTGCTCAATACATTTATAGTATCAAAGCCATTGCTTGTCTTCATTTTCATTTAAGAATCGTGGTTAGTAAGTAATTCCACTGCCCCGTCCCCAATAATCAATCCCATTATACTATATCACCAGTCGTTTTACTTATTTGTGGTGGGACTGAGTCGTCAGACTGCTTATCAAAATTGGTTGAGGTAACCCAACCACAATACGATCAGTAATTGGAAAGGGGGTATATTGATTGGCAAGAAGTCTTTGCCAAATTTACCGATCGTGATACAGTGAAAGACTGGTGGACCATTTAGCACCAGCAAGATCTAATTTAGCTATTCTGGATATTTTTTTTGGGTCCAGCTATGAACAGAGGTTTTACGGTTTGGTCTTGGTTATTTGTTTTTTACGCTTCTTTTCCTTTTGCTTTTTTGCTTTGAAAAATTCTGGTACTGAGGTGCAAAATTTGCCAGCATTTTGATGTTTCAGCTCACTTGACGTTCTAAACGATTAATTTTCATTTTAACCGTATAATTGAAATTTTAAGTCCACTCTCTTGGGGTTTTACAGTTTTTTACAGGTCTTTACAAATGATTTTATCATTTTTTCCCAAAAGCTTACATTATTCGTCCGGTTGCGACATATTTCGAATTTACAGCCAGAATTATCCACTATAGCCTATTTTAGAAATATTAACTGTTACGACAGTCACAGTGGTAGCTTTCCGGAGAATACAGACGCAGCTAAAGCATATCTGCGTTGAGAAAACGGCCGCACCCCTCTTGCGGTTAAAATAGTAATAATATTAGTACTCCCTGACATAATTAACCAAAGAAATAGAAGGTTATAAATGCCTATGAGACCGTACTTTCACATAAGAGTGAAATGTGGTAGGGGAGATCAGTTCTTGTTAAACTTGCGGGGAGTACGTTGAAAAAGGTTTTGATCCGACCATTTTGGTCCTTGACGGAATTTTGCATCCCACGTGTGCAATCATAGGATTAACTTAAGGTTTTATTCCCAAGAAATAACATTAGAGTTCGTGAGTTCGTTTGCGCACGAGAATTTCAGACAGGAGGAGGGGGCGGAGGCGGTGGCGGAGCGGCTAACAATGTCAAAATGTTTCAACGCTGCAACATGTAACAATAGGGTTACAATAGGCGAGGCGCACAATATCGGATTATAGCTCACTCGAACAAGATGCAACGATGGTTGGGTGCCGGGAAACTAACATTGTCGTTGTTTGAGTTAGCTAGCTCGTTGTGGAGAACCAAAATTAAATGTCCTTGATTTTTCCTTAAATCTTCAAGTTTTAAACCGCAGGGTGCGAAGTCTTAAAAAATTGGGCGGCCGACATGACTGAGTGACTTATTTACTTTTTCAATGCGGGCTTCGGGAAGCCAGTTGAATTGTTTTCGCGATTGTTGCCACGATACTGAATCAATCCAGAATCAACTACTCATCGAGATGACGCATGCTAAATCCACAAATGCGCTAATGTGTTGTCATCAAATAATAATTCTGGATCCCGGTTGAGCTGATAAAAGAAAAATTAAAGGAAAACCGGAAGGACAACAATCACTTTAATCGCTTCTCATTGTTTTCGTACACGTGTAATGTCTTTGCTACGGTGCCTAACAATGCCTGGTGCACGTGCTAAGGATTGAAAACTATCGTCCAAACCGTTGATTGTTGATGGGTAAAATGAAAGAATTGGAATTGGAAGATGGCGGAGGACGTTGATGCCTTGCTTCGGGAGCTAATCCACAAGAAGATAATCACTAGTGGAGAATTGAATACTGGATTGGTTTCTACGGAAACGTTTGTGGCGGTGATGGCAGTGGCGCATAAACGTGGCTTAGCTGAAGAAAGTGTACGTAAATATGGTGTGAGTGATACCGGCAATGATTAACAGCCAAGATGGATGCAGCGGCAGAGAAGCGCAGCGGCATAGAGGTGGGCGTGACCAGTCAAGTAAGGATGCAGAGAAAGATGCGGTTATTCAGTCAGTGCACAAACTATTTAGCACTGCTGCGCGTGGTGCAGAGAAGGGAACGTGGAGTGGGAGTGAAGAAGATGACGGGCAAGAGGAAGAGTTAGCAGCACACGTCCATTCAAGGAATTTACAGGCGCTCAAAAAGCAGTATGGAGGGAGCTTGTCCAATATCAAAATGCCCCTGTCCGGCACGTGAATCGGAATATATCATTAGAAAGGAAAAGGAGACTTACGGAAGGCGACTCTGTGCGCGTGTAGGTGCGGCAGTGTCTCTGTCGCAGGCATGGAGTGCACTTCGCCAACAAGATGCTAAGACTAATGTGACGTGGATTTATAGCACGCAAGTGGGACCTCTGGCCGCTCTATCCTACGGGGCGAAGACATGGCAGACGCCTTCAACGGTAGATTTGCAAGTGTTTATGCTCTTACCACGGGCGTCCCACCTCCTCTATGCCAGGATGGTGTTCCTTCTGACGCTGGTGACGCTCAGTGGGAGCTCCAAGAACTTGAAGCGGCTTTGTTGAAATGCAAGAATACGAGCACGCCCGGTGTGGACATGGTCACATATGACGAATTGAAGAAACAGCCGAGAGAGGCCAAAGAGAAGCTTCTTACGCATTTCCAAGGCATCTTGGATGGTGCTGCTGTGCCCCCGGCATGGATGTTTACCATCCTTGTCCCTGTCCATAAGGCTGGTAGTGATAGGTCAAATCTTGTTAATTACAGACCAATCGCACTTCTCTCGTGCGTACGCAAAATCTTTGAGCGGATGCTGGTTCGTAGACTTAGTTGGCATGTTGAATACTATAACTGTTTGGCGCCAATTCAGTTCGGATACAGACCTGGTAGAAGTGCACAGGATGCAGTACTATATCTATTGACAGGCATTAGGGAGGCATGGGCACGAGGAAAAGTGGTTGTTGCAGTATTCCTTGATATTCGGGCAGCATACGATACGGTGTCTATAGATTGGGTTGCAGCGACTCTAGCTCAGATGGGTGTTAGTTCCAAGCTCTCATGGGCAATTGTTGCTCTCCTCGGTGCGCGTCGTTTTGCAACGCGAGTGAATGGCCACTGGTCAGCTAAGGCGCAAACTGATCGTAGGCTCCCTCAGGGGAGCTGTCTCAGCCCGACACTCTTTGCTATGGCCATTAATGATGTACTTGTAGAGTTAGGAGTCTCGGCTAATATAGTGTGTTATGCCGACGATGTTGCGATGTGGTTTGTGGGCAGTGATTTGCATCAGTTAGCGGCACACGCACAGCGTGCCCTTGACTTAGTATCCCTGCGACTTGGTGATAGGGGTTTGCTTCTTGCCCCTTCCAAGATAGAGGTGGTTGTTTTTTCGCGTGTGCGTGACAGCATGCAGACCATGCCCAGGTTGTGGGTGGATGGAGTTTATGTTCAACCAAAACAGCAAGTGAAGTATCTTGGGGTTGTACTGGATGCTGGGCTCACTTGGAATGCTCATGCGAGCGGGTTACGTGTGAAGATTCGATCACGGATGTCAATTCTTAAGGCTCTTGTCAAGCATGCCACGGTTACACGAGGCGCATTGCTGGCTGTCTATAGGACATTCATTAGAGCGTGCCTAGACTATCACCTGCCGTTTCTGAGTACATCGAAACGGCATGTCAGGATGTTACAAATTTCGGTGAATGAGTGTTTACGCATTATTTCGGGTTGTATGGTCTCGACACCAGTGCAGGCGCTCTGGGTGGAGTGCGAGGGATCACCCCTAGACTACCGTGCGAGAGAACTCCTGGCAGTCCTGTGCATGTGGAACCTAAGCAGGGGTGTAGCAGACCCGGTCGGGCAAATCTTGGCGGATTACAGGCAACTTAATGACAGGGCGCCACACTTGCTCGGTGTGGCTGGCCATGGTGTAACCACCTTCCTTCAGATTTCTGAGCACTGTTTCACTGTTGGCAGGGTGAGTCCTCAGAGTCCATGGAAGTGGTGTCCAGATGTTTTGAAGGTGTTTGAGTCTGTGTACGTCGAATGTGACGTTTTCTGTGACGCCTCTTTTATTCCGGCCACACTGAAAGGTGGAATTGGGGTGAGTGTACCGTCCCTGAAACTTTCACTCAAGCGGTGCATGCCTGCGGCGACATCTAGCACGGTTTGTGAAAAAATGGCCGTTGGATGTTGTACTAGACCTGGATCTCCCGTCGTTTTCCATTTGCACCGACTCGCTTTCAAGCATAAGAAATTTGCAGCGCTCTTGGGAACTACTTGAGGTGGACGACCCATTGATCTACTCCATCGGTTGGAAGTTTTGGGTTGCAATGCAACGTAGCACTGTAGCATTTAGGTGGATCCGTGGGCACAGTGGTGTTCACGGAAACGAACAGGCTGATGGCTTGGCACGTGAAGCGGTCTATCAGGAATCAACAGAGGTTGTGCCAGTCCTTTCACCAAAGGCAAGGCGGCCACTCCTTCGACGCTGGTTTATCAGCAACTGGCAAGAAATGTGGGCGGCATCGTCGACAGGCAGAGGCCTGTTTCGAATTCAACCGACTTGTGATCTTCATCCAGTATTAGACAAACTTAGTTATCAGGACGCGAAGTTGCTCTCCAGATTACGGACCGGACATTCTCTTCTGCGTGCACATCGGCACAGGATCGGATGGGTAGCTGATCCGTTCTGTCCGGTGTGTGGTGTAGACATGATACCAGAGCACTTCATCCTTGTTTGTCCGTCTTTTGCGCATCAGCGTTGCGCGATCCTCACGTGGACACAGGAGTTGCCAACTGTCCACTTGCTGCTGTCTACATCGGCGGGCTCATCCCCCTTGCGAAAGTTGCGTCGGTTAGCCAGACACTGTGTTGCGACGGGAATACGGCTGTAGTGTGTGCTCTCTCCGCCCTCTCCTACGTCGTGTGATGTGGTGGGGATGGTGGACATGTAGATGGACAATTTGTAGTGCTGTGTTGTTCTAGATGTGTCTAGTATACGAAAGTGTAATGGTAGATGGAAATGTGACGTTAGTTTGGTGCTTGGTGTTTGGTACTTGGTGTTACGTATTTGCTCCTTGGTAGATGGCATTTTGTAATTTAGAATGAGTTTGGGTGCGTGGCTTAGGGCCGAGACCCATAATAAACAAATTGAATTGAAAGAATCCATGTTTCAGCTAAATGCGTATAGTTTTAAATCAAAATTGGCCTCGAAATTGGCAGCTGGAAACGATGCAATGGCTTATTTAATTCGCAGATGAAGGCTTTCACAGCTGAGCTGAATTGTTTAAAAGTGGACAACAACAATCACTGCTGAACACGAGGCTGATCATTGCTATCTTGCAAAGTAGTCGTTTACAATCGAAGCTCTGTGCGTGAACCATTGTTAGGCCATCATAGGCCGGCGATTTACTTCTTTCCTCTCCCAGAAAAGGAAAATGCCAAAGCAGCCGTGCTAAAGGTTTCAACTTTTGGTCTACGAAAGCTGATTTATTGACTTACCACAGAAAAATTGTTTCATGCAAAGATGATGGTTCAGCGCACACATTCTTTAAACGGTGCAGCCTGTGATTTCAGCCACTGGATGCGCAGATTCAGTGACTCAGGCCAACAAAAATCACCGTTTGAGTGGGGAGTTTGGAGTGGGGAGTTGGGAGGTGGGAGTGAGAGGGTGGGGGAGTGGGAGTGAGGGGGTTGGGAGTGGGGAGTGGGAGTGGGGCCGGGAGGGGGGGGGGGGGGAGTGGGTCTACAAACTTAATTAATCACGGCCCCGTGGGGCTTCCTGTAGTCAAATAATAATCATGGGACAAACCTTCGGCGGAACCTAAACATAATTATCCATTTCTAATGTTCCGTTTTTTTCGAAAACAAAAATCGGTGGACTGTGGACACATATAAAATGGAAGCGAAAAAAGCCAACAAATTAACTGAGCAAAAAACGGCTTCGCCGTTTAGAAAAAAAAACATTAGAGCTCGTATCCCCGTACTCACAGCCCCGAAGGTACACAAATAAAAACGGATTAGAGTTAGTAGTTTTGTGGAGTTTTAAAAACCCTTGGTTTTTATTTTAAACAACAAACAAATATACAGCAAGTTACATTTCAAGAATACTAGTTTACACAATTTGCTTTTACAGTAAAGCGTCCTTTGAATTTAGGTGAAGTTAAAATTCAAGAGTACATTTAAAAGATCGAAGTTTCGATTTCGGCACAAAAGAATAACAAATTTTCCCTTAGAAAATAATGTTCTTGGGCTCTTAAAATAAGCAACCCGATAAAAGTAAAAAGCGTTCGCAAGTTACAATTATTTACAAGAGTTTTACAGTTATTTTTCTAGCAATCAAACCGCCCAGTTTTGATTCAACCCTCGAGTTAATCAAACCTTTTTTTCGTTGCAGCTTTGTTTCAATAAATCAAACCGTCCACAGTTAGGTTTTACCACTCATGATAATCAAACCGTCAAAGTGTTTAAGTTAAAATAAATTTAAAATAAACAAGAAGTTGGCTTTTAGAAAGAGGGCCACTCTTATGTTATGGAAGGCTGGGGCCAGAAATGCCGATGACTTAGCCTACCATAAATACATTCAAGCTAGAGATTTAGTTAAAATTAAGACTAAACGTTTTAGAATGGGGGACCTAAAGTTTAAATTTCTTAAGGTAACTAGTACTCATACGAACCACTACGTCTGCCCGGCATGGCAACAATCAGACTGTGACATCTCCACTCCCGACTGGCGTTACCAACCTCCTAGCTTGAGATTTCGTGAGCTGTGCTGTGGATGCTTTGGGGCTGGGGGTTTTTATGCTGGAGAGGGGGGAAAGCGCGGACGTCGAGGATAGCTGCGGCCTCCAGATTGGCTGAGGGCCAGGAGAACAATGGGAAAGAGGAGGAGAAGTCGGTTTAACAAAGGCTTTGGGTGCAGAGCCGCTTGAAGGAACAGGGATATGTACACAAGGGCCAGAATGAGTTTTGAACCCCTTGACGACGTGTTTTGGCCATTAAAATGGAGTTGTAATTAAACTACAGTGTTATGCACTGCAACTATTGAAGGAGGGAGACGAAGGAAAATGCACAGTTAAACTTTGACAATTAATAGAAGGAAGGCTGGAGGTTTGCATTCGGATTTCTTTGTTGGTCACAGTCGAGTTTTTGGAGACTGAAGGCAAGGAACAACTATATACACATTTTAAGGTCTGATAAAATTAACTGGTAATAAAAACATTGCCGTGCTTCGGTAGAGTTCTGGGGGACAAAAGATTATTATATTTAAGTAATGTTAACGATAAAACCAGCTTAGTGGAAATGCTAGAACGCATTTAAAACAAGTTTTGAATTATCAGCCGACAATTTAAAGGTTTGATGTAGTGGAGATTTTTCATAAAATTTGGACGTCTTCAAATACAAATAAAAAATATCACACTAGAATATTGTCCGTAATACACATATATGTGCGGTTAAGTACCAAAGGCAGCCCCTCCTATTAACACAACTAAGCTAGTGCTTGGCGGCTTTTTTCCTAAAAAGAAGAAGGTGAAAACTATTTACAAATGTACAGAGTTTGGAAGTTACGCCGACCGGAAGTGCGAGTGCTACGGCCCAGTTTGAGCACTTTTTCAAATGACTTGCGGACGAACCAGAAGGAATATTTACATTCTGATTCCAGGGGGAATAAAGCTGGAGTTTGTGGCTATTACATGGCGAAAAGTTCAGTCGGATTGGTTCATAACTTCAGGAGATATGCGTTTTCAAAGATCGAGGTTTTTTTAGGTTGTGCGAGGGGGGGGGGGGGCAAGAAGGGGAAAAAAAGTGTTCGTCTTTGGACACGAAGGTTTCCCCGAGGTTTTTGATCTTTGGAATCCGGGTAGTCTCTTCAATCAGGTGATCCAGTAATCCGACTTTACACTGCCTTGCCACCAAGGTTAGACCTTCCAAATAGAGGTGTAACGTCCCCGATGGCATCACCAGTCGTGTTGAAAGGATACGGGAAAAGAAGAGCATACGTGTTGCTGCAAACTCTTTAAAAAAGATGACTATAAAAATTAATTTCCTTCAGATGACTTGAGGATATGCAAAATTAATTTAAAAAAAATTAATCACAGCAGCTTTCTTTTGGAAATTCGTCAATTACGAGGCTGAGACAAAAAAAAGTTGGTATGGATTTCCAACTCTCCCTTAGGCTTGTAACATTTGAGAGAATACAATAATCATATTCGTTCGGAACCAAGTTTCTCGACTTTTTACCGACTTTTAGTTCGTACTTATTCGATGACGTGTGGAAAACAATTATTTATTTCTTGCTTACGAACTTTTTTTTTGCAAACATGGATTTCTGTCATTTTAGGTTTTAAACCATAAAAGGGTAACCACAACGCAGTTGTATGTTTTTAATGATTTTAATTAGCTATATTCAAAGGCGCTCGCAGACTTTCGGTAAGGGAATGGAGTGCATCATCAGAAGAAAAGGGGCAAAGAGCGCTAAAAAAAAGAGCAAAGATAAAAAAAAAATGGAAATAAGCAACATTTTCAAGGAAGATATAAATAAAAACAGGCACTATTTTTCCGATCCCTACATTAGTGGTATAAAAAAAAATAGGTGTCTAAAAAAAATAATGATCGGTCCATGTTGGCCTTGGAACCCTGGAGTCACTATTGTAATCCTCGAAAACAGATCAGATGCTTTAACGCCAAATTCACCGCGGTGATCGCATTTGGAGACAGTTAGCTGCAAGGGCCAGGGCCGTACGTCTGGTGCGATATTTGCCATGCCACGTTTCGGCACACGATTGTAAAATACCACATATCCAAACTCACACAATGCAGCTGCTGTTGCCAACCTTTTGAATCGGTCCTGTAGCACGCGTGTGGCTTTCCAGGCGAGCTTTGAGGAGGATCCGTACAGCTAGCATAAACTGAGGACAACTTCTACCCCGATCCCCGCACACGCCTACGAAGGACAGTGTGATTGATCTGCAAGAGGAGGAAGAACAAAAGAAACGCATCAAAGCATGGCACTATCCAAAGAAAGCGTCAGGAAGTTGTCAACACTAGATGTTGGAGGAAACACCTGCAGCTTTGTGAACCAGTGCCGAATCTCCGCGGTAGAGAGGGGATGGGGAGAGACAACGTATTACTTATTGCTTTCCTACATACATGAGGGTAAGGCCTAAAATGACGTCACTTAGATAAAGAATAAATCACAAGGTATTTTGGGGGAAGCCATGGGCTGAACCATGGGGTGAGCCCAATGGGTGCCGCCACCGTAGATGACGTCACAGATGGGCATCGCCATTTTTATTACCCATAATGCAACTGACTGGATGTGACGTTATTCAAGATGCCGCCCGACCCACTTCTGGTGATAGGCGTACGGTTTTACTACTACTACCTATGGTCACCGTGGTCATCGTGGCCACCGTGGTCATCGTGGCTGAGCTGTGAGAGAGCTCAGCCTGGTTGCTGGAGGTTTACGGATCTGGTCGAATCCCTGGAAAGAGGAACTTGGCAAAGTCCCCGCCAGGACTGCCGGCCAGGGTAGCGTGCGAGGCTACCATGCTCCTTCAGCGGCTATGGGATGTATTCTCTCCGACGATGATCTGAGGTTTCCTGGTCGAATCCCCGGGCTGGCACCTCCCTTTACCAGATTTGTTCTTCTCTAAAAAAATCTGGTAATGTTCAAAATTAGCCGGTTCAGCCATTTCGGCTGACATAAGGCTCGTCAAAACTACAACAACAAAAAATCTGGTATTACGCGAGTCAGTCCAGTTTGTGGTCATATAATGCTTTGATTTATAGACCTCTATTCTTTCAATTATTGCATTTATTTTGGACCGTTGTGTAAACCCTTACATAGTTTGATATGTTGTCTGTCCTTAGTTCGTTGTGTCCCAGTCGTGATACATAATATTGTAACGTGTTGGCCCTAGATTGCGATTCCTAGGCCCATCCGTCACTTAGCTGTATAGCTAGGAGGCACTATACAGTGGGTATAGGCCTATTATGTCATTCGACTATTGTTTGGGGGGATGTGAAAAGTACCTCCTGACCAGTAAAATAGTTGCCACAAGTACATGGGAAACACAATGCATAAAAATTTTCAGCAATTTATTTGTTGCCTTGTGGCAACTATTTTACCGGTAGGAGGTACTTTCCACATCAGCCTACTGTGCCACAAAATAACTTTTTCAATTTATTGTTTGGGGGTTTTACCTTTGAGGGTTGGCCAATCAGCTGATGCAAGGTTGGCCAACACTAAAAGGCAGGGAATGGCTAAAAGAGGAAGACTCATCTTACAGCATACATTAAATGATGTTAACATGCTCAGGTACTCGGTAGCCAACGGTTCCAGTTGCACGGTGTCGAGTAAAGAAGTCTTTTCCTCCAAGTACCTCATTCGAGCGCTCGGTGTCATGGCTTCGATTTGCATGAGCAAGGCGGGGGTGAGTGCTCCCATAGAGCTGGCTAACCGTCTCATCGCCCCGGCATTGAAAGCCAGCTCAGATTCCGAATCCTCCGTATCTCCTCTATCTTCCTCCCTGTTGTAGCCAGGGCCGGTCGTGGCTTCCAAGGCCCTCTGAATGTTCCAAAGTTTTTCTCTGTGCTGTATATGTTGTTTCTGCTGCTCGGCTTCGATTGCCAGCAGCTCTTTGATCTGGAGCTGACATTGAGCGGCCGCCTCTTTGCTGTCTCTTTGATGAGTTTGGTCTGCTCTCGGATGGGGTCAGCGATCGGTTTGAAAATCTTCGGTGGCCCTTTCGAGTTTTGCGTCGAGGAATTTCCGCTTGAGACGCTGTTTTAAAGCCTCGAACTGTTTGGAGAACGGGTCCCCAAACACGCGAGTTCTCGTCAACCCAGAAGCACGTCCTCGCCAACCAAACACACGCGTTCTCGTCAACCTAAACACACGCCACCACCACCACACACGGTCGGACCACCACTGTCGGCGGGGGTTTGGTACTTTAACGGCCCACCGAGTGAACCGATATGACCGACCGTTCCGTCGACATTCGTCCGCCCATCGTTATTTACGGGCGGTCTAGTGTTTCCCATGTTTCCGCGTTTCTACGGCGGTGGGAGGGTGAGCGGCTAGGCTAGGCCAGCCGTGTCGGCGTTTAGCCCGGTTCGATATGGTCCGCGATAAGTAATAAAATCCGCAAAGGGGTACCCCTTTGTGTTGTAAAATCTCGGCAAAACTCTGGGGAAACACCCCCAGAAACGACCTGTAATTGATGGAATTTTGACGTTGTCAAACATGTAACCCGTTAATCGTTAGATGTAGGGTGGTTCGAGGTTTCCGGGTGTTTCCAACGTCGACGTCAACATCGGGTAACAGACTCAATCCAACACGTGCCTGTACCTCCCTTCTCTTGGGGGTTTGGTCTTGTCGATCGTGAGGAACCCGTGCGGATCGGAATTCCAACACTCCCCGCAGGTCCACTTAAACTCCTCGAAGCTCATGTCACACCCGACGTGATTGTTGTAGATGTGCCTGAGATTGGCGTCGTCTTACCTGAAGAGCATCAGGGCGTTCGCGTTGTCTTGGACCATCCGCTTCGGTATCCTGCTGTACGTCTGGCACAGGTAAAAGACGCCCACGTTGGCGTGCCGACCGTAGGCGAAGTACCGCTCGATCCTGTCCTGTTTCTCGATCATGCAGTCATCGAAGAGGAATACGGTCTTCTTTCCGGGGTCTAGAAGCTCCTCGGGTAGCGTTACCTCCTCGTTGTTCAAGCAGAACACCGCGACTTCCGAGCAGGTCTCGTCGAAAGCCCGCCTCAGCCTCTCGTACTTAGCCTGAAACAGGGTCTTGGAGCACACGTAGAGTCCGTCGTATTCCAACCATCCCTCGTTGCAGAGGAGGTTCAGGACCAGATTCGTCCGGACCGCAGTTGATGCATCGCAGCGAATCGGGGAATCTGAGCTTACTCCGAGGTGTCTTGGTCTTCCCGGCAGTATTTCCCCGAGGTTGTAGCAATTTATGAGTTTCATTATTTAAGCCTTTATTTGGTTTAATAAAGGCCTGAAACGCATTTTAAACATGTACTGCTTGATATGCAAACGGAACACCGACACCCTCGACTCCAACCTCGTAACGACGTCGAACAACCACCTGTTGTTGAAAGGCAAATGCACGGACTGCGGGACCAAGAAAGCCCAGTTCCAGAAGGGGTGGAAGCGGGGAAAGAAATGTTCGGGTCTGTTTAACAAGATCATCGATAAACTGCCGGTGGAACTCCACATCCCCAGGTACAGGTACTGCGGGCCCGGCACAAAACTCGGCAAGAGACTGGCCTGGGGAGACGCGGCATCAACGCTCCAGACGAAGCCTGTAAATGGCCTACGCTTCCAGCTCCGGTCTGGAAGACCGACACCGAGCCGACGAAGAGCTGGCTACCGAGGCCGGAGTATACTGCTGTCGAACACTGCAGGGTTCGGTGAGAAGGCGGCCGCTGCGGATGTTGTCGGTGCAATGAAGGTTAGGGTCAAGTTGGGGATGGGGCAAACAGATAAAAAATATAAATGAATAAAGGATCGGAATGGACGCGTTAGTCCAAGAACTGCTCAAACCAGCTAGGTGTCGATACCCGAGGCGTAGGACGAAGGCCCTCGGCGTCGATGACTTGTGGCAAATCGATCTTGTGGAAATGATCCCTTACTTGGGCGTGAACGGGGGATACAAGTACCTGCTCACACAGATAGACGCGTATAGTAAGTTCGCCCGGGCGGAACCAGTCAAGTCCAAGAGTATGGGATACGTTACGGCCGCCTTCGAGAAGATGCTGGTCTCATCCAAGCCAGGAGACCTCCAGTCGGATGAGGGGAAGGAATTCTTCAACTACCGGTTTGGGGCCCTGACGAAACGACACGGTATCAACCACTACCGCACCTTTTCCGAGACCAAGGCTAGCGTGGTCGAACGCTTCAACCGACCATGAAGACGGCTGTGTGGCGCGAGTTCACATGTAGGGACAGCTACCAGTGGCTCGACCTGATCTCCCCCCTGATTTGCAAGTACAATGGATCCGTGCACAGGGTGATCGGGGCTAGACCGAAAGACGTGGTTGCGGGTATTCCTACCACAGTTCGATCGTCGAATCGTTCCGAGGGTAAACCCAAGTTTAAAGTCGGGACGAGGTGAAAATATCCCGCGTCAAAGGGACGTTCGATAAGTGATACCTGCAGAACTGGACGAACGAGGTATACGCCGTGAACAAAGAGCGGAACATGAGTCCCCTCACGTACACTTTGTGGGATGATGGCGGGGAGGGTATCGAGGGCGGGTTTTACGAGCAGGAGTTCCAAAAGACGCGGGCTCCGGACCTGTTTCTGGTGGAGAAAGTGTTAAAGACGCGGAAGGCAGGGGGAAAGTCCAGTTACTTGGTTAAGTGGCGGGGTTACGATGATAAGTTCAACAGTTGGGTCGATAAACTGGACTTGCTAAGATAGTGTTGCGAACAAAGTGTATAAAAAATTATTTTTCGTACATAAATGCTAGGAGTGCACATTTCGTTTTCAATCCTTCTTTGTAGGTTCGAAGACGTCCACAAAGACCGCCTTCACCTGTGCCTTTTGTTCAGAGGTGTTCCCTGACCAGCGGCAACTGATCGAGCATCTTCCCGGATGTCGCCAACAGGGAGACCCGGCAGACGATTTCCGCTGCGTCCTGCGCCGTTCCAACTGCAAGGAGACTGGGTGTGGGGACTGCACCGTGGAAGCACCGACCTGTGAAGACGCCTTTGAGGGTAGCTACCGGTGCTTCGTGAAGAAATTCGCGCGTGATGGCGGCTACGCCCTTCTCCTCCGAGATCCAGTATGCCTCATGTCCTGCGCCAAACCCGTTATCGCCCGACTTCTTTTCGCCTGCCTGACCAGCCTCGTGTCCTGCAAATTTCAACTCTGCTTGACGTCGATGTTTACCAGAGACCGGCAACACCTCAATGCCGGGTTCTGGAACCTTTACGTCAACGCTCCCTCTGTTCACGACATTCCCACCTTACTTGACGAGGCATACAAGAAGATCCAGCACACCATCGACGCCTTTGAAGAGAAGGGCAGCGGCTGGGTCGTCGACGCCGTGACAGATCTCCAGATCAAGGTGGGGAAGTACGACCCCTTCCGCACCTCGTCTTACCTTCCCCTCCCGGTACAGCTGAGGAAGAAGTGCCAGTTCGTCGTGTACGTGGAGAACAGGATGGACAAACGCTGCGTCCTGTACTCCGTGGCGGGGGCGATTCATTGCAGCTTCATCGTGGATCCTCAGCACTACACCCAGTGGATGGAGACCTTCGACCACTCGATGCTTCGGTACCTGGTGAAGCTCAGTCAGATCGACGATTTCGAAGCCAAGAACAGCGGTCTTGCCATCAACGTGAACGCCTTCACCACGGACTTCACCCCATAGAGTCTGCAAGTCCGTGGTTGGTTTCTGGTGATCGACTTGCTGTTTCTGGCCGAGGATGACGACGTTGGCAACCCCAATTAACACAACTGCGCCATAATGGACTTCGAGGGATTCTTTCGGTTCACCGGTGTCGGTCATCACAAGAAGTTTTTCTGCCGGAACTGCTTCTCGGGTTTCACCAGGGAAATCACCCGCCGCAAACTTCGCCCCGCACCCGGCCACTGGTTGCGGTTCCCCAGACCCGGGGTAAACACCCTGGAGTTCAAGCACTTCAGTCGGCAGAACAAACATCCCTGGGTGATCTACGCCGACTTTGAGTGCTTGCTCCAACCCGTGTCGGGTCCTCTTCCCGGTCCGTCCACCAGTTCCACGACATCCATCCACAAACACGTACCCTGCAGCTACGGGTACTTCGTCGTCGGACCAGGTGGCGAGATCGTCAATGAGAAGTATCACTTTGGATTCGACGCGGTGGAGGACTTCATGAAGTCGGTCGAAGAAGAGGCCCTGAAGTATGCCGCCATCATCGCCAATCCTCATCCTCTCGACCTCACCGAAGAGGAGCAGTCCCGTTTTCGGCTGGCCTGGAACTGCCACTACTGCAGACAAGGTTTTTACCTGGGACTTTACACATTGGAGAAGAAGGCTCGAGAAGAGATGAAGGTGCGGGATCACGACCACTTCCCTCCCGGCAAGTACCGCGGTGCGGCCCACAACAAGTGTAACTTGTTGACGAGGCAGACCAGCGTCATTCCGGTAGTCTTCCACAATTTGAAAGGCTACGATACGCATCTACTGGTGTCGGCAGCCGAGAAGTTTACTGGAAGCGTCGACGTCATCGCCAGGAACGCGGAGCAATTCCAGAGCATGTCGGTGAACCTGAAAACTCCCCACCCTCTCCCCAACGCACCCAAGAAGAATCTCGTCGTCATGCTCAGGTTCATCGACAGCCTGAACTTCTTGCCCTCATCCCTGGCAACGCTCATCACGAACCTGAAGAACGTGGGTGGCACCTTCTTCATTCTCCGAGCTGGACTGGAAAGAAGCTCCCTTCACGATCGATTTGCCGCATTCGACCCCGACATCAACACCGATACCCTACTGAACCTGCTGACGCAGAAAAGTTACTATCCTTACGAACACGTGACTGGGGTGGAGGTGTTTGACGAAACGGAGCTGCCCTCGAAGGAAGCTTTTCACTCCAAAGTCAAGGAGGAAGACATCAGCGAAGAGGAGTACCGACACGCCCGGACCGTCTGGAACATGTTGGCCATCAAGATCTTTGCCTCCTACCACGCCGTATACCAACTCACGGACGCCTACCTCCTCGCCGATGTCTTCGAGAACTTCCGGTCTCTCTGTCTCCGGACTTATCGTCTCGACCCCTGCTACTACCTATCCACACCTGGTTTCAATTGGGGTGCGGTACTGCGGCAGACGAAAGCCAAACTCGACCTCTTCACCCACGTCATGAAGCATAATTTCATCACTTCCGGTATCAGGGGCGGACTTTCCTACATCGCCCGTCGCTATGCCGCGGCGAACAACCGCCACTTCCTTGAGACCTTCGGCCCAGAGCGTCCCATCTCCTTCTTCATTTACCTGGACGCCAACAACCTGTACGGGTGGGCCATGATCCAGAAGTTACTGTACGGGAACTTCAGGTGGCTGAACAAACTGGTCAGTGTCTGATGACAGGGACTATGGTTTCATCTTGGAAGTGGACTTGGACTACCCACCCGGATTACATGACACCCATAATGACTATCCGCTGGCTCCAGAATCGTTCAGGCGGCCTGGCTGATGCCTTACATCGAGGGCAACACCGGACGAAGACAGGCAGCCGCGAACGACTTCGAGAAGAACCTGTTCAAACTAATGAACAACCCAGTGTTTGGTAAGACACTCGAACAAAAGCAGAACACGGTGTCCATGAAGCTGATCAGCAAAGTGGAAAAGTCGGTGAAATACACCTCTCTGCCCCACGCCTACTCCTTCCAAATCCTCAACGATCGCCTCGTGTCATACTGCTAAAGGCCAGGACGATCGACTGCGACCTACCGATCTATTCCGGGTTCGCCATCCTGGAGCTTTCGAAGCTGCTGATGTACCAGTTCAACTACGGGTACGTCAAACCAAAGTACGGGAATAAGGCGTCACTGCTCTTCACGGACACGGAAGACCGAAGACCGAAGACGCGTACACAGACATGGCCGAGGATCGGAACGAGTGGTTCGACACCTCGAACTACGACCCCCACCCATCCCCTCTTCTCCTTGCTGAACAAGCAAGTCCTCGGCAAGTTCAAGGACGAGCTGCGTGGGGTACCGGTGAAGGAGTTAGTGGGCCTCAGGTCTAAGATGTACTCGTACATCACCGCGGACAGTGAGAAGCAGTCAGCAAATGGCATGGATAAGACCTTTTTCCGGAAACATCTTAGACACGAGGACTACAAGCATTGCCACGAACAACTCACCGTCAACAAGGGGACGTGGACAACCCTTCGTAGCCGAAAGCAAAAAGTCACCACCTACGTCGTCACCAAGTCCTTGCTTTCGGCTTACGATCACAAACGTTTTGTCCTGGAAGACTGGGTGCACACCTACGCCCACGGTCACTTCCGGACTTCCGATACCGGAGGCGAGTATGAAGAGGACAACGACTTCAACTCCGACGTGGACCTGGAAAGCGATCCGGAGGAGGTAGAGAAGAGAGATCGCGAAGGGGAAGCGTCAAATAGCGAGGGAGAGGATGGGGAACCCACATCCCGAAACGTTTCGCTCTAAGACCGACAGTTCCCGAGTTATTGGGGTGGGCCAACTTGCCAAAATTCGAGGTACCCAATTTTCGGGGTGCGCCACACATAGGGCACGGTCCGGGGATGCTAAATCCCGAACCGTTTCTCTCTAGGACTGACGGTACCCGAGTTATCGGGGTGTGCCAACTCCCAAAATTCGAGTAACCGTCTTCCAGCTTTGCATAACAAATTATGTTTTAAAATTAGAGTCATTCATATCATCTAGTCTATATACGGCCAAATCCAGGACGAGGGAATAATCATTTAGCAGTAACACAAAGACAGAAAAGTATTAAATGCTAAAATACTAAATTGTTCGTGTTTTGGGTGGGCCATCAGCTGGCTTCGACCCTGGGTGAGGTTCTTGAAAAGGTGCCCAAATTTTGATCCGTTTTGCTCTGGGACCAACGGTTCCCGAGTTATGGGCATTTTATAATAATTTCGGAAATTGAAACCGAAACCTGGGGGCTATTTTAGGAATATGCCGGCATTTTCGTTTCTGTTCTTCAATATGGATGCATTTCCGGTTCCTCTTCTGATAGGAAGTGATGTCATTCAAAATGGTGGCACTTCCGGTTCCGCTTCCGGTTCTCATGGGGGGGCAACCATCTTGGAAAATGGCAGCTCTTCCGGTTTGCATGGGGGTGGCCATCTTGTCTGATTCTCCCTCTCTGGTCGAATCCTACACTATCATACTACTCACCACTAGTGCGTCTGAATCGACGGCACCTTTCAGACAACAAACGCGCAATTTGGCCTTTCCACCGCGCTTCCCGGCCTTTCCAACCCCATTTGAGAGCAGACGTCGTAAATAAAGCCGGCTGAGGTACTTAGCTGAACGCACGGCTTAACGAGCCAACCGATCACTCAACAGGTTGCATGGCACTGAAGTTGCAACGTGACGCCGAAAGTGCTGAGTATGGGGTTCTTGCAGGCTAGTTGGGGGCGGTCTACCAACAGATGTCCTGCATTAAGGACAGTTGCAGATGGACCACAAAATGCCCCACAATCGCAGACGCAATCTTTGACATTTGTGGTGCTTTTGTGGCATAAAAATGGCAATCGATGGCAGGTCAGGTAAAAACCATGGGAATGTACTGGGGCTTTCACACACAGTGGCGCGCTTCTGCATCTGTTGGTAGACCGCCCCCAAATCGCCTGAAAGCGCCCGATACTCTGCACTTTCGACGTCACGTTGCAACTTCAGTGCCACACAACCTGTTGAGTGATCAGTTCGCTCGTTAAGCTAATTTCTCAGCTGGTTTTGTTTGCGACGTTTGCTTTCGAATGGGGTCGGAATCGTCGGGAATCGCCGTGAAAAGGTCAAGTGGCGCGTTTGTTGTCCAAAAGGTGCAGTCGATTCAGACTCGCTAGTGGTGTCGTTTTTACAGCGATTGCCACACGTTTTGGGGTCCGTCTGCACCCGGCCAAAAAAGACCCCTGCCTTCGAGCCTTTATCAAGGCATCTGTTGCAACGCAAAAGCCAACAAATCGGAAAGTCAGTAATGTAAACATTAAGAATATATGCTCATAATTGGTTCTACGCAGTGGCTTCTAAATACCCCCAATGTCTGCTGAAACAATAGTACCCCCTACCCTACTCTCAACCCCAACCGTGGATGGCAGCAATTCCGGCACACACTTACAGAATATTGCCGGAGGATAGGCCTGCGGGTAGGTAAATAGGATGGTAAGGCTGCTGTATTTTATTGACAGAAACTAAGATGACACCCACGCTGGAATGAAGTGCAGCGCGGTTTATGTCTTAAAGTTCGACAACCACGCGGAAAAATTGGTTGGTTGTTGGCAGTGCCAGTAAATGTTTCAACGCTCCTGCTAATGAATTTACTTAACTTTAAGGAGAACGAGTTAAATATTTGTTGAGAATTTAGTGAGCCTTCGATGTACGTAATAAAGTCAATATAATTTCGTTGTCTATTTGCTCTAGACGTGCAATAAAGGTCTTATTGACGGTTGAGGGAAGGGAAGTGTTGTGCGCAGTGGACTGACTCTTTGGCTTATGCAGCAGCCAGCAAATGCGAAGGTGCCTTGAGGCGGTCCGTGTACAGTTAATCAATTCTGCTTAATTAGTCGGGCTTGCACTTGGACTTGTAAGCCTTTTGCCGTGCACTTCAACACAGTCAAGCAGTTTCAGGAGTGCGGCAGGAAAAAAAAATGTTCGCCTTCCCTGAGCCGCACCTCTTCTTAAAAACCACAAAGGAATGAGATGTAGTTACACGTGCGATTCACTTTATGATGATTCGGATTAAAGATAAACTCTGCAAAACTATGAAAAAATATTCAGAAAACCAGAGCCATCGCGATAAATTTGTTAAGTACAGAACCATTCTTAAAAAACTTTTTAGTGAAGCAAAGGAGAAGTATTTTTTGGGGCGGATGTCCAACGCCAAAAATGACTCGAAAACAGTGGCAGATCATTAATGAAATAACCCATTCGAAAAAAAGTGACAGCTCCTTCCCTAATGAACTTATTGTAAAAGGAACACCAGTTTATTTAGATCTTGCACCTAAAAACTACACTAATCAGTTTAATGATTTTTTCGCAAACACTGGATAAGAATTGGCAAACCAACTTAAACCTTGAACAAATTTATGCCAGCTGCATTTGACAAATCTGTTTTCATTTCTCCAACCACAGAAAACGAAATGTGTAATCTTATTAATGCTCTTGAGATCGGAAAATGTCCAGGTTCTGATGGTATTACTGCAAAAGTAGTTAAGGCTTTGAAACGAATCATTGTTCCCATTCTTGTTCACCTTTTTAATCCCTTTTGCAACTGGCACGTTTTCTCGTGTCCTCAAGCATGCTGTAATCATCCCTGTTTTTAAGAAGGGCTGTTGTAAAGACCCTAATAATTACAGACCCATTGCTTTGCTCTCCCATTTTTCTAAACTACTAGAAAAAGCTATGAAAAACAGGCTTGAGGGGTTCTTAGAAAAACATAATTTACTGCACTGCAAGTTTTTAGAACAAATAGAAGCACTGAAGATGCTATCTCGAACCTTCTCGGCCAAATTTATGCTGCATTAGACACTAACAACGTTGTCTTCGGGATTTTTCTTGACCTAATGAAAGCTTTTGACACTGTCAATCACGAACGTTTAGTAAAAAAGATCGACCTTTATGGTATCAGGGGGCTTTCAAATAAGTGGCTCAGGGACTATCTATCAAATAGAACCCAAGTTGCTAAAATAGATGGCCACTTCAGTGATAGTGCTTACGTCACTACGGGAGTACCTCAAGGCTCCGTCTTGGGGTCTTTACTTTTTCTAATTTACATTAATGACATTTATTACTTGAACACTTCCTCGAACATTACTTCTTTTGCTGACGATACGGCTCTACCTTAACGTTTGCAACAACAAAGTAAACAATGCTATTCCTGGTATTGAACGTGATTTAATATTAATCAGCGATTGGTATACTAAAAATCTTTTAACACTGAACGTCACTAAAAGTTATTTTTTACAGTTCTCACTTACAAAAAATAACGAACCTGACAATACCACTCTGACATTGCATAAATGCAATCGAGACCTGCCGAGATGTGACTACACACAGATCAGTAAAACAGTCGAAGTTAAATACCTTGGGGTTACTTTAGACAGCAATCTAAACTGGAAGTGCCAGATTAGTGCTATTACTACTAGGTTGCGTGCACTTTTATGTAAGATGTATTATATTAGAAAACTTGTCTTAGTCAAAATGCTCAAAATGGCTTATTACGCTTTGGGACAGTCTATCTTGCAGTATTTACTCATCTGTTGGGGTGGCACTTACATGAATGCTGTAGATCCAGTCATCAAGCTTCAAAACAAAATAGTTCGAGCGATGACATTTAAAAAGCAACGGGATCACTCTTATCCAATTTATCAACAGCTCAATTTTCTGCCCATTCGCCACCTTTATGTGTATAGAACTTTGTTAAATTTTAGAAAAAAACGGAGCTCACATTTCCACTCGACTTGTCACGAATTATCACACTAGGAATGAATTACTGTTTTACGTTATGCAACCAAAAGTCTCTAAAGAACGTCTACACAAATGTAAGTTATACCTTGGCAGCAAATTTCACAATAACCTGCCTGTTAACTTTAAAGAAATTAATAATCAGCACACGTTTCAGAAACATCTGTTTGGGTGGTTGATTAAGCTGGACAGAAATTGTCTAGAAAGCATGTTTAAGCATTGTGAGCTGAACGTGCTATTACCTTTCTGCCAATTTTGATGTTTTGCAGCTTTTCTGTCTTTTATTTTATTATTATTATTTTTTTTTGGGTCTGCAATTTATTACTATAAGTATTGTCTATTAGCCTATTACATGATTCAACAATTCAAAATAGGTTTTGAGCGATACCAATTATTGACTATATTTTGACTATATCTATCTATATTAGTAAAGTTTGACCTCGGTCTCCCATGTTAAAGCGGAAATTTCGATGCTTAATTTCTCCGCCGTCTTCCTACATTTTCCACTGAAATTTGATATATGAGCTTTATGACACTTGGCCAACACGTGTACTAACTTTTATTAATTTCCGATTTGTCATAGCGTTTATCTGGACTTGAGCTGGAATCGTGATTTTCATTTTTGGCTTCTTGTTGTTGTTGTTGGCACGACACGTTTCTGCTACGCTGTCTACAGATCAAACTATTTATCCTATAAAGCTGGTTCTTGGCTCATTTTACAGGTATTTCTCTGTAGATGTGCCCTCTCCATAAGGACTTTTCTAATTGGTCAAGTGATTTAGGGGTTTCGGACCATTAAACGACCAGATTGATTGTTTTACATTGTTTTAAACATTGTTTTTTATGCAACAATGCCAATCAGCAAACGCCATATGCATGGCATCGCATCGCCTGAAGTTTAAGCAAATGCTAACAATGTTGGTGAGCCAACAATTCACCCGCACATGAAGAGGAAGCATTATTCTTATTACCAATTGATTTATATAATGATTTCACGTTACTCTCTCATGTTAAAGTTAAAATGTCCGTTGCACATTTGACTTGCCGTCCTACATTGCAAATAACGGACAAAGCCGCTAATACAGAACTGCGGACAAACCAAAAGAAAGACTTGCACTGAATGAGCGAGCGAAGCGAGCGAAATTCAGTGCATTTGTAACGAGTACGCAAGACTTAGACTGATTGATAATGATGCTAAACTTAAACTGTATGGTATGCCAAAGTAGCACGAATTAGTAAACAAAAACGAACTCGTTTGATGCTTAAGCTAAGGTTTAACTGATTCGAAGTCAAAATAGCAAAGGAACACAAATAAACTTTCCTGTAAGGTTTCAGATACTGCAGTGTTGCTGTACTGTTTCGTCCACGTGAAACCTTACTGCTGTATACAACTTTTACACACGTAAATACAATTAAAGTCATGCCCAAACAAAGGAAGAAAAATGTAAGGTTACACATTTGAACACTTTCTTGGCTAAATTTGTTCAGTGTTCTTCAGTCACGACATCTACTTTTCGTTCATCACCTTACCGATGATACATGTAGCATTTTTCAAGATTTTCAAGCCCTTTTCCAGGCATGGAATTACATTATTACTTTCCAGGGCATTTCTAGATTTTCAAACCCTCGCACGAACCTTCAATTACGTGTAGAGCTGTTGTAAACCCACTAACACGGTTATGTTTTAAGCATTTTCCAGCGATGTCGTGTAGCCAAGTAGAATGAACCAATCATTAACTGAAGTATAGTGTGCAAAAATAAAATTGGTAAAAACATTTGAATACAGCAGTAAAGTTTCACGTGGACGAAAAAGTACAGCAACACTGCTGTATCTGAAACCTTACAGGAAAGTTTATTTGTGTTCCTTTGCTGCTTTGACTTCGAATCAGTTAAACCTTACCTTAAGCATCAAACGAGTTCGTTTTTGTTTACTAATATATAATACGCTTAGGTTGGGCAAGCAAATTCATCATTATGCACTATGATGAAAGAGGGCGAGTGACTGACAATGCCAAACAAACGGATGTGGCCTGTAACAATCAGTAACAATCGAAATATTGTTTTAATAATGTTACCTCTTATAGCAGACTTGAAGAGTTTCAAAGTTGGTTCAGTAACAATCACTGCATGCACGACCATTGTTGGATTTATTGCGCTTGGTGTCAGAACGGAAAAAGGGGTTTGGGGCATGGGGGGAAATTAGACCATACAACTGGGTAGGCCGCAGGGGGGTTCGGAGGAGGAAGCAGGGGGCACCCTTTTCATTCCATACTGCCCACTACAGTATTTCGCTCAGGTATGCGGGAACCGGCTAGAACGGCGTATGTTATGCTGGGGGTACAGCTAGTTAACTATAAATTGACTATAAATTGTTTGTTTTTGCTTTACTCGTGTTTTCTTAGAGATTGATTTATATATTTCACTCCTCTTTTTATTCTGCTTTTATCTCCCTTTTCATATATATATTTATCGATGCACTTTTTTATTTTATTTCGATGTTGTTTTGTAGTTGTTCTTGTGGCGCCTAACCTTTGATTTTGTGTGTAAAAGTGCTATAGTTTAATTGTTTTTCTTTGTCTGCTGCTCTCAAACCACACGCGAGCATTACAGCTCTTGTGGAATGAGTGTTTGCTTTTGTGGTAATTTTGTAATATGTGTTGAGTGAATAAACTTACTTACTTAAAAAAAAAAAACTGTCGATCATACCATTATTTCCCAGGAATTCTTTTTTTTTCCAAAAGAAAATTGCTTTATTTGGCTCTTTATCAGCCATATAGAACAACTTTGTAATGTTGTATGTGGATAACGTAATAATTTAATGCTTGAGGAAGACCGTCTTCCAGACTGATGTAATGCACGTATGGTTTTGTCTGTCATGTGTGGGACCATTCACAAAGTACGCCACGCTCCGAATTAAAGGGGGGGGGGTCAGTTCAGTGTGACCAAACGTGACATGGGGGGGATGGTCTGTCAAAAATATGACGTCACACTTTTATATTTTATAAAAAGAACAAATTTTAATTACAGCTACATTTTCGTGCTGAGATGTCAGGAAAGTAAGGGAATGTAAAACTGCTTCTGGTTGAACCTGTCAGTATTCTAAGAATTAAAGTGGCACTGTCACTGAATGAAAGTCTACAGAAGGTGGCAACGTCTAGTATTATCTAGTACTATCTAGCACTTGCTTGCATCAGGCAGACGAATGCACAATGTCATTTCTTTCAATCAAACAAACACGCCACGTGCCTTGTGGAATGTAATGTGTCGGGGAAAGGCGTGAATTAAAAGTTTAATCTTCAACCAGGTTTTCCATCTGCAATACGACAAGTCATTAATGCCTAGAAGATCTGAAAAGGAGGAAATATCAGTGAGATAGCCTCAACACATTCCTAAAGTGTGCATGGACTCAGAGACGTCATCGTCAGATGTCACAGAATTGATTCTGGGGAGCTTTGGCTCAACGCTTCCCAGAGGTGTTGAGTTAAGGTTGAACTACAGTATCGTCCGAATCTTGAGAGAAAACGGTATGGCCGCTGAAAACACCGTTGCTTCGATTGATTTGTACTAATGCCGAGGACATTAGTATATAGTCCAAAAGAAGGCCAACTGAGATGCTACCTCTCTTTTCATTAAAACGCTTTCCGGCTACACGAACGTGTTGGTGTATTTACCTTTTCTTTAAAACTTTGTGATGGCAGTGTGACAACTTTAATTTTGTAGTTACAGCCTAATTTAGGCTACTTACAATTGGTTTTAAAGCTAACAACAATTTGTCAAGGAAAGCTACGTAAAATTAATTGTAAAATAGATATCACGATTTACATCTAAAAACTATGCTCTATACCGACTGTCTGTATTGTCGAAGAACATTTCTCCGTCGCTTGCGAACTTCCTCGGCAATGTTGCTTCGTAGTCTCAATCCTGGCCTTCCCCCCCCCCCCTCCATTTTCGAGAATAGAAGCGCCCCAGAAATATGCTTGTCCTCTTGTCGATTGTGGCATGTGAACGATCTTAGGTATAGCCTAGCAAAATTGTCCCTCGTCAATTGTCCCCCGAGGCCGCCGTTTGTCAACAATGCGGTTAAGACTTTTGCAATAAAGTTAAAGTCTCACCGCCTTGTTACGGAACGAGCTCGTCTAACATTTTTTACAACGACGAGTTGAATCTTTAGTAAACGAGTCGTTGTTATGAAAGTATAATGAGCCATTCTTGGCAGGAACGGTCTTTACTCCAACTCCGTTCGTAAAACTCAAGACCTTTGGGTCGTTTGTCGTATGCAATAAATGTATTATTTGTATATTTTATGCTTTTACTGTTAACTGTGGGTCTTGAAGGAAGGGAGGATAGGGGAGGGGGTACTGATCCCATTACCTCCCCCCGGCCTCGGTGCGCCACTGACTGCAACTATAATTTGATGTAAAAGATGATGAAGTATGTTTAGAATTTTTTCTTGAACCTATAGAATTTCTTGAACCTATAGAATTTTTTCTATAAACCTAATCTGTTAAAGCGTTATAAAATGCCTAACGCCTGAAATTCACCGCGCAAACCAGTGCAAAATAAAATTATTTGCATTTTGCATTTGTGCTGTTTCCTTAAAAACGTAAATTATTTAACAAAAAAAAATGATTAGTAGTTACTTCAAAGGGTAAAATAGTTTACTATTTTTCTGTATTTCATAGTTTTAGAAACGGTTTGGGATACGTTAGCATTGATAGCGGTGGAATTTTTACTTATAAGTAAGAACCAAAGGCCTTCGTTTCCTTACTTACATAAGTAAGAATTCTACGCCTAACAGTGGTTCTTACTAGTGGTAAGACAATGGTTTCATTAATGCAGCAGAGTGTTTTCATAATATAAATCCATTGTTGCAACAATGGTCCAACAATGAGAGAGTTGTGCAAATAGTGGTTCACGTCACCCTTCCATGTTAAAGCTGAAATGTCCATTGCCCATTTGGCTTGCCGTCCTGCAAGGTTGTACCGATTTCAAGCTGCCGAACCGATCCTCGCCGAGCAGAGCATGATCCGCAACGCTCGGTATACCAAGTAATTACGTCCATTTAGCCGAGCCGAGCGGGCCGGCTCTCATCTATAGTCTTGGCAGGTGATCCAAGAGCCGATGACCCTTAAACGCGAGCTTCATTCTGGCGGTTACTCAATTCCGGTCGATGACTTCGGTCGTTGTATGGTTTCTGCTGAAGTTTCAATGGCTACCACAGAATTCAATACAGAAACTAAATTCGCAGGTAATTCGTGCAGGTTAACTACTTTTTTTATGCTTTTTCGTATATTCGCTTGGTTATACTTAACACCAGGCTGTTTCAGTGAAACGATTTGTTGTTTCAGTGAAACGATTTGTTGTTTCAGTGAAACGATTTGTTGTTTCAGTGAAATATTTGTTGTTTCTCGAAGCCTGCTTGGTATTTAGCAAGTGCGGATTAATAAAGGTGCTCGGTTTTGCTCGGCAGCTCTGATGGGCTCGGTTCTGTTCAGCTCGGTTCGGCTCGGTACGTGATCACCAGGCCTTTTTTGAGCGCTCGGCCCGGGATCGGCTCGGCAGGGGACAAATGTTCTCGGTACAGCCTAACCGTCCTGTTATAATACGAATGAAGGCCAAAGTCGCTGAAACAGAGCTGCCGACAAACCAACTTACAACAAAAGCGTGGACTTTGCAACTGCCAATTCCAAGAATGTCGTCTCTCCCGATTAATTTTTTTTTTGTTACAACATATACTTGAAGTACACCAAGAATTGATTATTTCACTTGTGAATGATGCCCTGGTTTCATAATTTTGCCTTACTTAACGATACACCTAATATAATTACAGAATTAAATATTTTCTTATATTCCTATAGGGAGCTTTGCTTTCTTTTTAAAGGTCACGCCATAAATCACAAAATCAAAAATAAATAAATAAATAAATAAATAACAACTAAAAAAAAACATGTTATTAACACTTTCTTAACCAATTTTTAAGTTATTTTTTTTAAAAGTATACAATTTTGTAATCTTTATAATATGAAGCGGTATTGCTCATAAGGTTTGGCATATAGTAATCTATGGTTTTAGTTCCATAAAGCTTATTCCATCTAGGTAATCGTAGATTTAAAGTTTTTTCTTTTATTCATTATTTCATTGAGATAAATGTCATTTATGACTTTGAAAAAATGTTTTAAACAAATTCTACAGTTTCTTAAATTTATTATTTTCAGAAAATCATTTATACTGTATAAATCATTTGTGATCATTGTATTACTTTCAGTTTTAAAGAGTATTTTAACAAGTTTGTTTTGTAATTTTTGCAATTTGTGTACTTAGGAATTTGGTGCAAATCCATAAATATATAGATATAGGCCTAATCACACAAACATACTAGCGTTAAAAACCTAGTCCTGATCTCTACTTTCTATATTTTATCTAACCCTATGTAGTTTAACTAACTCCATGCTATAGGGCTAAAATATCCCTTCCATTGGCTTTGTTTCAGGTCCTTAGACGGCAATCCTTTGACCTGCAATTGCAGTATAGCTTGGTTACAGCGTCTTCTGTCATCGGACCGTTCTATTCTAGGTCCTCCTCTTGGCAAATTCCTCACGTGCTTCAAGGGAAATGCCACCCTCCGTCTCATCGACTCGCCTATAACATCGTGCTGTAAGTTAATTTTACCGTGATGGAAGGAACTGTCACTTTTGGTCATTTTATGACGCATTGGTTGCAAGCCACTTAAGATGCGGCATTGAGGTATACGGCAAATTCAGTTATTTTGCGGTAATGGAGGGTAATCACTAATCAACGGTCAAGGTCTGCTCCTGGGTAGTGGTAAAGGAGCTAATTTTAATTTTCGAAGGTTCATACGTCTTTCTTGATCACATTTCTTGATCCATCAATTGCAACCATCACACATGCACGTCTTCCAAGATGGTGTGTGTATAGTTGCAATCGCTGGATTGTAACTACTGTTTTTACTGTTGGTTTTTTGTTTTTGTCGTCGTGATCAAGCAGAAGCAGACCTCGACCGTTGAGGTATACGGGGCAGCAGCAATATCAAATTGACCGCCTTCAGAAGGTTCAAAACAAATAGTTAAAGTCCTTTTTTGCAAAAGGG
Source organism: Lithobius niger (assembly GCA_023313725.1). NCBI lineage: Eukaryota > Metazoa > Arthropoda > Chilopoda > Lithobiomorpha > Lithobiidae > Lithobius > Lithobius niger. Next base: position 14,282 of record JAHWFP010103816.1, on the reverse strand, counting down.
AACGCACATCATTAAACAATCAAATTATTTGAAGCAGACCAAAAGAAATACTCATGTCGTCCTGGTGTGTGTGTGTCTCTCTCTGTCTGTCTCGACGGTAGGTTTTAAACCCATTGCCCGATTTATTTCAAATTTATCACATATACATTTTACGCCCTATATATCTGTGGATTTATCTTCATAAATTCATGAAATTGGGTATAGGGTTTCTGAAATTTTGACTCTTGCCATAAGAAAAGACGAAAAATAGGAGCAATAGCCATTCGTTGGTCTGAAGACTTTCAGGCTGGAATGAACAGAGGCAAGATCCCATAACTTTCTAATTTACTTTGTGGCCCTATCTTGCGTATCACATTTCTCAACCGGTAAGGCGGGCCTCCGTTGGGAGGCGCGATGCAACTGCGGGGGAGGCGCGAGCCGTTGACGGCGCCGTACTATAAGGGCTCGTTTACGCAACGAGATCTTCTCGCTCGCCGAAAGCTATTTGCTAGACAACCGTTATTTATTTACGATTAATGTCCCGTTTCTATTAAATGAATGCGGTAATAGACAACAAATTAAATGTATTATAAATAACAACACGGACAAAGAACAAAGTGAAACAGTCATTTTAAACATTGCTACAACATTGTTGCCATTTCACGCTATTTCCAAAATTTGCTCTTCTCGCTGAAAAAACAGCTTCAGTGATCAAACGACGGTAGAATAAATAGCTGCTCGCAGCGAGAATTCAAAATCCAACATGGCGTCCATGTCGTAGTTATCGAATCGAAGACAAACCTTCGAATGCCGGTATTCAGGAATCTGTCCGTCGTCGTGTACTGCAGTAAAAATTGTTTTCTTATCATAAATCGACGCTGTCATGTTGCAAGCATCGTACGTCGTGTCGCGAGGCACGAGGAGAAAATTTGCGTCCGCGTTGTTGTTATGGTTACTACGTATAGACAACTCGAAAGCCGCATTCTCCGACGAAGGCGAGAAGCAGCCAGCAGATTTAGTATTGACCAAGTAAAAACTAGTAAGCGAGAAAACTGTCCTTGCGTAAACGCGCCCTATAAGGGTCCATTTACGCAACGAATCACCTTTGCATTCTCGCAGCTAGAATTTAATCGCGATGGAAAGATGTCGTGGCCATGGTAACAACGCCATCTGGATTAGCTAAATCCGACATCGTTTGAGTAAATGCTTACAATCTTACAATCAGTGAAAATAAGACAAAGAATTCCTCCTGACGAAACAATTTCCCAGTCGCTTCTGACCTAACATTATTGGCTGTGTTCGTTGCGAGACATAAATAGACAAATATCGCTGGAAATAATATTAAGGAAAATTGGAAATTAGCCAACAGCGAAAATCATACACTAGAAATAACGTAGTTCAGTGAGCCACCTTTATGCACTTACGTTTCGTCGGAGTGGCATAACCTGGATTCGAACCGGCTACCCAGTTCGCCCCCTGATCGCTTGCATAGCGCCTTAATCGCTATGGCCACATCCTCCACTGGCTATATGCAAGCGATCTGGGGGCGAACTGGGTAGCCGGTTCGAATCCGGGTCATGCCACTCCGACGAAACGTAAGTGCATAAAGGTGGCTTACTGAACTATACGTTATTTCTAGTGTATGATTTTCGCTGTTGGCTAATTTCCAATTTTCCATAATATTTTTCGTTGCGAGACGGCAGAGCTAAAATTGGCGCCATGTTGGAACTTCAGATGATTTCTAGCTTCTGGTCGAGAGAATCCAAAAGCGAGTCGTTGCGTAAACGCGCCCTAAAGGTCAGTGACGATTTTTTATTTTTATTTTTAACCACACATCACAAAAGAGGAAGGAGAAATTTTCATTTTTAAATATCTACAGATTTTTTTGCGCAATCTCCAACCATTTTAGCCAAAATTCTAGACGTTTTTGTTCTCATGCGGCAACACTGCCTCGTCGTAGTAAAAAAAAATTGCACGGCTATCTATTTTTTTTTGGGGGGGGGGAGGAGTAGGGGCACCATTGCTTGTGCCAATGGGGAGGAATACTGTAGAAAAGGTTGGGAACCACTGGATTAGGAGATACAAATTGGATGACCTTGAATACGACCTCCAAGGTCATTTTGAATAGCATCATCGGATTCGCCGTAGGTGACTTCCGATACGAGCATGCTATTATCAGCAGACATATCCAAGTCTTAAGGATGTATTTCACCTGGTACGGGACTTTTGAGAGACACTGTATACACGCATACTGAGTTTGTAATGGACGAAAGTTTAGCGCATTGCCTCTTGGTTGAATAGGTTTGTAATGTAATATTTCAATTTAGACATTACAAAATTGAATATGGCAAACGGTCCGCATTACTAACTGGGTTGATTGCTTTTTGATAGCCGGATCACTATATTATTTTCCAAAATAATTGCTATATACTGAAGGAAATGCGTGCTAAATCGTTCAATAAACATTCCGTAGGGATATTGATTCAATTCAATCATATTGGAAATGACCTCGGCTTCTAAATCGAAAGGGAAATTAACTCGACGTAGGCAATTCTGCTTAATTTATGATCACAGCAGGTTAACTCTTAAAAATTTTGTTCGATAATTTGGCAGACGTACCCCTTAGTTGCAAATTATGGGCATCAGAACTGTTTTTGAAACATTCCTTTCGTTATCAAGAAACTACTTTCATTGGTTTGTTGAATTTATATTAGGTGAATCATTTTAAAGTTTTAGTCTTCTGTACAGCCGTACCGGCTGAGAAGACTATTGCAACGACTTTGTCCGTCCGTCCGTCGCTGTTTTCAACTTCGCAACGTTACCAGAAATTGACGACCACTGTTTACAACGTTAGATTCAGTATCAAAAGTTAGTTAAATAACATGGCAAATTAAAACATCGTTGCCTCATTATAGCTAATAGACTTCTTCGACGTAACTAAATTAAATAATAACATTTGATCGTCGAATTAAAATCCTAAAGATTTGTGTTAACGCAGCCGTAAAAACAAAAACATTTTAGGTTCGTTTAAAAGAGTCTTGTCGCATTGTTGCATGAATGAATAGGCTTACGATCGAACCAAATCCCACATTAGGCCTATCTGCTACTTACGAAACTAAAACTGCCGTTAAAAAAATTACGCCAAAAAAAGGAAAGTTAGATCTAAAATCACGTCAATAGTTGCTACGAGTCGCTGCTGCATCGTTTCTCCTGTCCCTTCCCTACTACCACTGATCTATATTAGGCTGCGTTGCGCATTACGTTGTAACACTGTAACTGTGTGTGCGGAGGCATACCGTGTTGCAAAAATGAATAGGCTTAAATCTCCGTTAGTTGTTACTTACGAAATTAAAGTTGTAAATTAGGCCTAAACGCTGACAATTATGCCTAAAACGTAAAATTAGCTTAAAAGCTAACACATTTGTAACGGGCAAATCTGATGGTTACTGTTTTTAGATTATATAATAGAGATAGCTGTGTTAGTGCATGATAGAGGTGTGTGCCTCAACATTGGAAGTGGAGGAACTTTACAGAAGACCAATGCGACTAGATAGTCGCTGTAACCCCTTGTTGTCTTTTTCACCACATGTTTTGTTTACGTCATCGATTTTGTCAAGCCGCGAGGTGACAACAATGATATTCGTTTCCTGCTAGTGTTAAACATTATCATACTCGGCTATGGTTGAAGTCCTCACTCCAGAAAAATTTAGCCAAACTAAAAAATTAATATCTCCGTTCCTACTCAATATTTTTTGACGAAATTTGGCCAGATAGTAGATAGGTATGGAAAGAATATTTATACCAACAATTGTACAGTTCTGTGCTGTAGTAAAAGTAGGGAGCCACACTTAAATTTGAGTAAATTTGAAACCTATTCATTTGTTGTTGCATTCATTTGTTGTTGCTGCCACCGTTTCAGAAAAAAAATACTGGACCTACCTAGAATCTGAAACATGATATAAGCCAGACATTTCCTGGTTCTTCTTCCTCAGAGAGACCACTTTTTCAATTGGTCGAGCTATTCCGGAGGTATGGGATCCTAAACGATCAGTTTTATTGTTTTACATTGGTTTAATCATTGTAATTCGAGAACAGTGCCACTCAGCAAACGCCAGGTCCATTCATGCACGTGTTATATCTTTGCTAAAAAGTTGGTTGTTGATGGATAAAAAGAAGAATCCGTGTTTCAGCTAAACGCATATAGTTTTAAACCAAAGGAAGCTACGTTGCAATTGGCAGCTAGAAACGATAGAATGACTTATTTATTTCGTAGATGCAGGCTTTCGGAGCTGAGTTAAATTGTTTCAAAGTGGCCAGCAACAATCACTGCATACGCGCGCGTTCACACCTTTGCAAATGAAAAACAAAATACTACCAACAATTACTCATCTGCGCCAAGTTAGGCAACAACCATCACATCTATTCAATTGTCGAGGAAATAAACCATTGTAGCGCGAAGCCATAGACATAAAAAAGATACACGGATTACAAACAAAAACGTCAAGTGTGTCGTAAAAAAGAGGGTTATATGATTGAAGTTTCAATTTAGTTGTTAAAATGTACACGGATAAAATTGTATGATTTTTAATTGAAGTAATCAAACCTACAATTCAGAAGATTGCATCTGTTTTAAGTGCTGTTGTGTTTTAACAATAATTTAATTTACTCCTTTTAACTAGAAAGGCCATATTTGGACTGTACTTTGCTGTGTTTAATTTTACGAGTGTTTTACTGAAGAACAGTGTGGTAAAGTGTAATTCACCCGCCTGTATTTATGGTCACGTGCAAGATCTCGGTTCGATCCCGACCTCGGCCACTCCCTGTCATTTTCAGAACGAGAAGGACCCTTTGATGCCTCGTGCTCATGTCGATTGTAGCATGTAAAAGATCCTAAATTGGAATTACGTAGCAAAGATGTCCCCTTCCCCTTCTAGAGCCTTGCCTTCGGCTGGGAGTGCGTCAAACCTACAGTAACCAGGAGCATCTATTAGTTTTTATAAATTAACATGATCGATCTGTAAATATTTAGCTTACGTTTCAAATGGCGAAAACTTGGGGGGAGGGGGTATTCGTAATAAGTTTTGTTTTTGATAGTTTTAGTTGAAAGGACATTCCTTTTCACTAATTTCGAGCATCATTCTAGAAATATCTTTTGCGATATTTATATAGGTTAGAGTGAATGTAGCAATCTCGCTTAGGGCGAGGGGAAAAAATACGAAGAATGAATGTCTTTGCAACTTTTACACCCGTCTGAACTAATGTTGCCAAACTAAGCCATACAGGAAAGCCAACTAGGAGGACTGCCCCTTTAAGGTTTCTTCATTAAGTGAGGAGGGATTGTTCAGTCACGATGGGGCTGGGCAAATATAAAGCGGGAGTAAGCGCGATTAAAACTGTTTACTCAGTTATTTTTTTTATTTATTTTAAAGGATGTCGTCTCAGTTTTCAGTTTTGCCAACAATGACCGATTTTCATGAGGTGCATCTAGACACACGCTAAGTGTGTCGCGCTAAGTTAGGCAACACTCATCACAACAAACATCATATCAATTCAATTGTCAAGGTTGTAAACCATTGTAGCGCGATGCCATAGCGTCAGTGTCTAATATCCTGAAGCAGAGTTGAGCACATTTCAGGTACTTGGATAAAAATAACAATGCGGTACAAACGCTTAAATTGTGTTGAAATCGAAAGCAATGACCCACCTGACAAAAATTAACTCGTGCAGGAAAGCCAGCTAAGCCGCTTTCAATGCAAAATCTGACCCTTAATAAACCTGTTTAAACCAATTATAGTGAGAGTCGATTTGTTTTCTCTTGCGAATACACCGATCGATATGGCTACAAATTGTCTAACACGTGTGAATAATTACCCCTCCTAAGAATACAATCCAAACACCCAAATGATTTAATGGCCGCGGTTCCACGACGCGTATGAAACTGTAAAACCAGTGGTCGCTTGCATTTCTAGCTTTTTTTGCCTCAACCCCCCATACAAGTTTTGATCAACTGTGTTGGATGGCATGGCGGCGCACACCTCTCAATTAAAGACGAGCCCACTACGATTCTTCAATCGGTTTCATTTTAAACTGTAAGTTTAATTAGAATACTAGTGAACTGAATCAACATTAAAAATATTCAGCACCGTTTGGCAGTTTTACGATACGGGAAGCCTCCAAACCGTTTAGTCTCGGCGTTTTGAACATTTCATTTATCCGGCTGCAACGTTGCCACATCGCACGACTGATAAAGATGAAATATCTAGATAGCACAGTCATTGCCCAAAAGTAGTTTTATGAATTTGCGCCCCCCCCCCCCCCCCA